>RJWJ010002140.1:0-108385 GCA_004363605.1 Indri indri
GAAGGGTGCTCACCCAAGCCCTAACTGCAAATGTGGTCCTCCAGCTGCCTTCCCAGGGTGACCCTGACGGGTGGAGGCTGGGGAGCTGCAAAGGCTCACACACATGCAGAGATGGGGCTCCCTGCAGAGGACTCCTCTGGGTAGAAGGCAGCACAGACAAGAAGCCAGACAGACGGGAGCTTGAGCTCTCCTGCCTCCCCCATGCCCAGCCACCTTTCACATGCAAGTGCAGGCTCTGAGTCAGGCAGACCTGGGTTCGAGGCCCCACCCTGCCATCTTTCACAGGTTACTTGCCCAAAGTTGTTTGAGCCACAGTTTCCCGAACTTTAAAGTGGGAACGATGACTAGGTTGTGAGGACTGAAGGAGATAATGCATGTAAGTCACACTAGTGATTATTGGAGGCCTAGAGATGCATCCTTCACACTCGCCCAGAGCTCACGTTTGGGAAGCTCTTCCCATCCTAGGGCTAGGGGTGGGCGAGGAGCGGCTTCTGCTGGAAAAGCCATGACCAGAGAATGAGCAGAGGGCACCATGCCCTCCTCAACACAGTGATCTCAGGGTCACAGGCCCCATGGGAGGGGCCTTCACTTGGGGACTCCCAGGAGATTCATTCTGTTCTGCTTTAGTCACTCAGGCCCCTGCCCTGAATCTTACCAATTTACCATGTGACTCCCTTTTTATGGGAGCCCTCTTTTTTCTCCTGTGACCCAGAGACACTAAGAAAGCAGCTAACATCCCACGTCCATCCATCCTGGGGCACAGAGGCATGTCAGATTCCAGGCCAGACTCTGGGGTCCAGGCTGCTTGGGTGAAGTCCTGAGACAAAGTTCAGTTTACAGTGGTCATCGGCAGGCTTTGAATTGAGGAACTCCCAAGGAGGACGCTCAGAAGTGATCAAAGTGGACACTGTCTTCCCAGGGCCCACAGTCTCCCTGTGTTTCCTCTTTCCTTGTCTGGGGAAGCTGGGAGTTGGGGGGCTGCAAGCTCCAGCACTCTGGGTGACTCAATTCCTCCTGAAGGTCCAGAGCCGCGTGCTGGTGTGGCATGAGGCCCGCAAGCCAGGAGCCCACGGCCTCTGGTAGCAGAACTGCCTCCATGCAGTACGAGGGGATGAATGCTTGCCGAGTACGCTATATATAACTTCTCTGGGGAAGAAAGAGCAAGCCAGGGGGAAGGAAGAGCCATTTTGCCATTTTATCCATTTATTATATACAATATTAAGGCACAAGTTTAAGCAGCAAAGAATAGGAAAATCTTTGGCTGACCAACAGCATCGATATCTGCTGTGGGGGACACATGTGTTCTTGCACTCCCCCCACTCTGTACACAGACCCATCTGGCTGTACAGCTCTGTACACCACCCCTCAATACAGACCGGCAGTACGGAGACGCCAAAATGTTACACCCAGATCCCAGAGCCGCACAGCGAGCCGCACGGCACACCGCACACTGACACCACGCACAGCGACGCACACACACAGCGCAGGCAGAGGGAGCGGCGCCACCAGCAGGTGAACAGAGCCGCTCTGAGTTTTGGCTGCAATCAGGTGCCCAGGCCCGCCCTTGTTTCACAGAATTTTACACAGATTCTGTAAGTGCCTCATTGAGGAGGAGGCTCTGTGCCCCTCCTCAAAAGGGAAAAACACCTTAACTCAAATGAAACCACTGTGGATATATTTGCTTGCATTCTGTTTTGCAATAAATACTTACAGATGTCTATGTGTGAACAGAATCCTAGGCAGAATCACATGTAAACACAACACTGGGCATCGGAACTTCAGGAGCTGACATAAGAAAATGCTGTATATGCGCTTCATTATACAGAAAACAGTATTGCAATTCTGTGAAGGAGCAAAGTTTCATGACAAAGGAACACAGCATAACATGACAATAACATGCACCTAAGTATAACACGGTTTTACAGAATACCTACCAGATGTTTATACTAATGAATACTCACTTCCATCTGTAGTGTATGCAGAGGCATGAACACATACGAGGCATGGCAAGAGAACAGATTTTTGAAAAGGAATCCACTAGGAGTTACATGCACTAACGTGTACTGTCCTCCCCTGAAGTGGTCGCTCAGAGAGGCTCCAAGTCCAAAGACTCATTCCTAGAAACTTCTTAGGAATTTTTTTTTTAGAACCAAAAATGGTGTGACTTAGCTTAAGTGCCATCAAACTGTGCTATAAATAACTTGAGATTATTTCCGGAACTTAAATCCATCCTCAAAGGATGAAGATTTCTCATCTCTAAGGAGAATCAAAGCAACGTGCCAGGCATCGAAGGCCATTCTAATAGAGGACTTCCCCAAATATTTTCACTTGGGCAGCACTGCAGTAAATCAGTATATAATGTCCAAAAGGGATACCTTTTAAGGAAGATGGGGGGAGATAAACACTTGGATCTTCTGTATATCAAGAAAAGAATCCCACACATAACCCTCTAGTCATACCTCGTATATGTATACACTTACATATACACATGTCTTTATATGCCATTAAATTACTAAATGGGAAAAGGGTATACTACCTAAAAGAAAGAAAAAAAACTTGCTCATTCATTCCAGAAGAAATTCGCTTACTGAAATGCTAACCTGTGCATGTTCCCAGCTGACCTGCTTCTGGTAACTTAATTACTCTGCCCGTCTCCCATGGAGCCACACATCTGAAGCAAACCCATTAAACAATCTTCACATCAAATGAAGACATTTTAAATACGTTACTTAATTAACAAAAAGAAAAGAAAACCAACATTTATAAAGCCTGTACCATGGCAGCCTCAGGTGTTGGGATGTGGGGACGTCAATCGTGGGCTGGACACTCTCTGGCTACTTAAAGCCTTTGCCACTTAAGAACATTTGTGGGACCCCACTTGCTATGGCCAAGGCAGTCCCTTACTTCAGAGTGCAAAATTATTCAGGGAATACCTAGAAACATGCTCCACTTGCTCTGGTGTGGACATGGAGCAAGACTTTGGTTTTGGAAAACACATCTCTTTGCTCAGCATAGCTCTCTGCAGTCTAAGTTTGAACTCCCTGCCTGACAGCTTTCAACCTCCCAACCTCTTCTTCACTGTCCCCAGGTCCCCCGCCTCACCTGATGTCTGTGCTCACGTAAGTCTCCAGGACTGGGAGGCTGCTGGGGAGGGAGGATTTCCCACTCCATCAGCACTTGGCATGAATGAGTTTCAGCCACTGCATGATAAGGATGCAAACCCAGGTGAGAACAGGGAGGAGTAACGACTGGCTGGGAAGACAGTAGAGATGGCAGAGATGCAAGGGACATTCTCGGAGTCTCCTCCCTGAGCAACAGAACCACTGAATTTCTGTACCAAATTCAGAACTCATTTGATGCAACTGTCTTGGTATCCACTCCAAGCCTCGGGAAGTCAAGGTCCTACATGAGTTCCAAAGAGCAACCCGTGCAGGACTGAAGCCAGAAGGGCCCCATCACTCCCGGCCCTCCCAACCAAAGCCCTCCCCTGCATGCTCGGTTAGAACACGCTCAACTCCATACTGTCACCGGCTGCCAGCCTCTGGGAAACAGAAAAAATGCTGAAAGAAGAGAATGCTAAGAAAGTGTCCTCCACATGCTCTGAACATTTTGGAAAGTAATGATTCTTCCTGGCAGCTTAGCTATACGGACCTGCAGACAGTAGTAGTTCTTCTGTACAGAACCATCTACTGAGTGAAACTTTAGCATCAGACTAGACTCCAACTTCTCAAATTCCATCTAATACGCAGGCAGTTCACAGAGGCTGCCAGATGACACCTTCAAGGATACCCTGGCAAACCCAAGCCTCTACCCTTCCCCTGAGCCAAGACCTTCAAGTTCCATGATCAAAAGCTACTGGGAAGGTTGAAGAAGTCTAGGCCTCTGGACAATGAATGCAGAGGTATTTTTTAGGTATATCTTGTAGCCGTGCTTACAATGGAACACCACAATTTCCATCTATGCCTGGTGTTTGTAGGCAACTCTAGGAGTTCTGGGGTTAGTCCTATTTCTTAGGCCCTAAGAGGTGTGACAGCTGTGCCTGCATGTGTGAATGCACGAGTGTGTGTGCATATGCACACACACATCACAGATGGGGCACCGAGAGGGCCAGGATGTGGCGCCTCGTGTAAGAGGCTGCACAGCCAGGGTCTGGCCCAGCTCCCCTTCCAAACCCTTGTATTGATTCCCGGCTTCTCCTGGCTGTGAGGCTTCAGGAAGGGACTCACCCTCCCTGAGCCCCAGTGTGCCCCCCACACCCCAGGTGGCTTGAGGACTGATTAAAATAAGAGGTTATTACCACAGTGCTCACATACAGTTGGCACTAGAAAATATAGCTAGCATTATTTTTCTGAAAATCAAACGTGATAAGGTATTATAAACTTCCCAGAACTCAGAGCGGGCACTATGTATAAGCAGTCCCTTCTTCCTACGTATAAGCTGGGCTTCAGGAAAGCTCTGATGATGAGTGTTGAGGGCCCTGGCTTGGCAGGAAATCTCTCATTAAGAGAAGACATTTTAAAGCTATAGATCCCTTTCTCAAAGAAGAGTCTTGGTAGGTTAGGAGAACAAAACATTGACAAAAGGCCACAGCACAGCATAGCTGAGGTCCTGAAAAATGGTGACGTGCCCGTCTGTATTCTGACAATTGAAACACTTGGCAGTTCTGGGGGGCTGAGAAGAGCACGTGAGCACGTGCCTGACCATGCCCAAGAGGAGTCTGGGGCATGAAGACCAGACTTCGGGAGAAGCTGGCTGGGGCTCTTGCTCTTACCCATGTCTGGGGAGACAGCCCAAGTTTGGGGTGGCCCAGACGTGGCACTGGGGGCTGGCGGAGTTGACTTACCTTTCTGTATCTAGACACTGTCCTTTCTAGTCCATCCCCAACATAAATTGGGTTCAAAATGTCCTTGAGAGCTGATTGCCATCACCTGAACCTTATCCCCATGACAAGTGATGGGGAGCAGAGGCTGGGATGGGACCCCTCTGCCATCTCCCCACCCACATCCGCACTCAACCCTCCCTACTGACAAGGCCTTCCCGTGCCCTCTTCCCACACCCCAGGGTGTGGGGCAAGCTCATCGCTCCGCCCCTCAGAGCCGCCTCAGTTTCCCAGTCTGCGCAGCACTACTTTGATGCACATGAGACTGGAGGAGGCAGCACAAAGCACAGAGCTGCAGAGGGTCAGTCCCGCTGACTCTGCTGCGTCGGATGGCTCAGAGGCCTGTCTGGCCAAAACCTCCGATTTCCTCCTCCCTTCTCAGCCTGCATCTCTTGTCCTCCCTGTATCGCCTCAGTCTGGGGAGGCTGCAACTGCTCAGGTTTCACTCCAAGACCAGTCCTAAAATAAGCTACCTGAGCAAAGTTTCCCAAGGGGTGTGTCTTCAGAGTTTCACTTAGGAGGTACTTGAAAAAGTCTCAGACCTGGGGCTTTTTTTTTCTTCCCCTAAGAAAGCACGAGGAAAGGGAAAACACAGATACACAGACCCAGCTGACCTGGTGGGGGAAAAATATCAGGGCCCCGTAGGGGCATCTATCTGACGGCCTGAGTAGCTTTTCTTTTCTAATAACACATCTTTGTAAAGGAAGCCAACACCTGAAGAGTTGTATGTGAAATGTCACAGCAAAGATACAAGGGGCCCACTACCTAACTCACTCCTGGCTCTTTTCCATGGCATTTCTGCCTCACTTTGTTGTGTAAGTTGCGCCAGAACTGAAATCTTGAAAAACCTGACCACATTGTATATATACCAGCCTGTTAGGTTACAAAGCAAGTTCACGGCAGAGACACACTGATGTCACGGAAGTCTGCACGCTCATCAGCAGTAACCAGAGGAGTGCAAGGGGGCGGGAGGAGTGGCCAATATGCTTGTGAGCCACAAGACAAAAAAGTGGTACATGGGTGCCTGGTGAGATGCTGGACGCCACCAAGATAATTGTTCGTAAACTGTCATCTGTTTCCTGGAGTGGTGTCCTGAAAATCTTTCCCAACAGAGCCATGGGGTGGAAATATCAAGCTCCTTGCAAGAAAGCTGATGTGAGACAGAAAAAAACCAGTACCACGATCTTAATGCAGGATGTCACAGTGACCCATGGAATCTTCTGCCTCCTCAAAGCTTACCGGGTTCACAGTCAGAACAAGATTAACAGCTGCAGCCCAACTATGCGAAGGTGGAAGAAGTGGCCAGGAAGCCAGCGTGTGACTTTGTCCTGCTGGGCACTATAAACACAGCAGGAACGCTGACAGTTCAGATAATGCTCTCATAAATCCCACACCTAGGATGGCTGCCATGTCTGTTAAAAAGAAATAAATAGAAGGAACAAAAAAAGTAAAATTAAAGAGAATAAAGTAGAGACAGATGAACTGAGAGAAGTCAGGGAGGATAAGGGCTAAGATCATAATGCTTCCATCCTGTTTAGAAAGTACTGCAGAATCCAGAAATGCTAAGAAGCCCCATAATCTCCTGAAAATCCAAACAGGTGATCAGGTGAAGGCCACCTTTCAAATTCCCCATCACCCCTGGACGTTTCTTCTCACTGCTGCACCCACACACACAGGACACCCCACGGATGGCACAGGTTATATTGCATTATGCCAAGATGGGCTCTAAAGATTTCTAGGAGGTTCTTCTTAAACCAAACATGCTAAGAGGCAAGGAGAATGGGAGTATTTCAAGGAAGATCCGTGTTTGGATTTATCTGTTTATAACCAGAGAATGGGGGTACACAGAACCTCCCCAAGAGATACATTTCTGTACAATGAAAAATTCCATTTCCCATTTCTTCTTAACTTTGTTTCCAAACCTACATGTGTCTTCTCTCTCCCACCATATGTAATAAAAATCCATAGCATTCTCTTCCATCTTCAGTCACGTAGGTCTCCTGTTTTTGTTTTTAACATTTATAAAAAGTGTTCTTACTAATCTGAAATCTTTATCATTTCAAATCATTCCTGATTTCTCATCCACGACCTTCTCGATCTTTCTTCTCCCTCTCTGCCACTTTCCTTGTTTGTCGATGTTCTGTTGTGAAGTTCCACAGGGATGGCGGCGTTAGATAAGAACTTCCATCATCTCTCCATCCGGGAACTCAGGCTTGTGCAGCAAGCTGCTGACGCGGCCTCTGTGATCAGGTGACTTCCCGTGGCCAGGAGAGTTCTCTGCCAGACAAAGAGGAAACATGAGCGGCCCATTCTTTAGGAGGGTCGTGGGCTTGACAAGCTCTCTCTATAACGGACCCATTTCAAACCCACCACTCACCCAGGATTCTCACAAGGCCAGATCATCCGGCCCACAGTGGGAAAACAGAATGACTGGCCCGGGATTCAGACACAGACAAAAACCAGGATGGTGATGGAAGAGGATTAAGTGGGTGACGATGACACTGGGCCTTTGTGCAGGAGCCCCTCACACCCACTGTCCCTCTACTCAAAACCGCCACATGCACACTCTGAGCCAGGCATGTCCTCTGCCTTACTTGGAAAAGCGCACCCTAAGAATTACATCTCTAAAAAATAACAACACTGTATTTACTTGTCTATTTTGAAGGGTGAAAATAAAAATCCCCCTTGGACGAAACAGTTAACTTATGCCCTGAATAGCCCTCACCTCCTCAAAAGAATTCCTGTAAAGGGCTGGCTCCGTGACTATGATCAGTCCAAGGCCAAGACTATTTTTCCCCTGGACACTTCTGGACTCATTGCAAAGCTCACATCTCCCAAGCTGCCTTCTCTTAAATATTTTAAACAACTCATTAGTCCTGGCCCAAGTGCTGTTCCACAGGTTAACGGACTCTGCAGTTAAGTCCACTTTCTCTTTCAATAAGGACGTCTTCCACCGAGGCCCGAATCCTTCGCAAGTCAATGTCTTGAAGCAACGTCTATGAACCAGATGCCTGTGATGTCCGGTGCCTACTACTAGCTCCCAGACACACTGGAAGGCACTAATTCCCTGCCATCCCTCAGAGGGTCTGTTTTCACCCCTTCTGGAAAAGGGTTGGTTATAAAGCATGCATTACCGGGGCAGACTCAAGCGATGTACTCATTTTAAATGGTAATAAACCAAGGGTGTCTATACATGTTTCATTCCCATAATAAGAAAGAGCACACACAGCCCAAGTGCATTTGGATAGCCATAATCATTAAAATAAATCTATAAAGTGAGAGCTGACTGGTGCTCCTATTCCCTCTGCAGCTCAACCAAACACCCCTCTCTCTTAGGCCGGGCAGATCCATCATTTCCAGGGGTGTAAAGGAGGTGGGGACCACATACCCAGTTTCTCCGCAGTCCCTTTGGCCGCTGGGTGTTTCAGGACAGGGCTGTTGGAAGGCGCCGTGCTCAGCCGGCCTCGGGTGGGGAGGGAGGCCGCACTGGGCCAGAAGAGTTCTGCGCTTTTGTCCGTCTGTGTGCTGCTGTCCTTGCTGCCTGTCTTGGCGTGGGCACTGCTGGCCGCCGTGGTGGAGGATGCAGGCGACAGTGCTGAGGCAGGTGGGGGTGGCAGCAGGGGCGCAGAGGCGTGCTCGTGGTGCTCCTTCCCCAGCAGCAGCCCTGAGCGCAGAGGACAGCTTTTCAATGACATTCTTTTTTGAAAAAGCTAGTCTTACAGACCATTTCCTTCTTGACTGAGGGTTGCTTCAGTCCCCAAGCATTTAATAAGCACTAATTACATGCCTGATAAAAATGACAAGCAATGAGAGAATGAAAAAACGAAAGACCTAGTCCTCTCCAGGGAATCAGTTTAGTTTGTTTTTGTTTTTTTTTTTTTTTGGAGGGTGGAGAAGTTGTCAAGCAAACTGGCTATAATACAATGCAAGAAACTGTAGGATAAAATTATTCACAGGGCGGTATGAAGAACAGAGAAGAGATGCCTCACAGCCAGAGCAGGAGGGGTGCAGAGGTTCCTGCAAGGCTTTCTAGAGACGGTGCTTGCTGTCCCTAACGTGGCCCAGGAGGGCGGGCCTGCAGCAGTGGTTGTGTGCTTAAGCAAAACTATAAGGCCTCCCTGGTCCTAGACATGTTCCACTGGCCTGCTGCTCTTCTGAATAGTCCATAATTCCACCCCACTCTTGGTAATGAATGGAGGGTCTTCGCAGGCCCAGGGTCAAAGACAAATAGGCTTCCTGGTAGGGGCACCCACTCGGTTGTTTATATTAGCCCCTAAAAGAGATCTCTGCAGTGGAAATCTGTAGCCCACAAGAAACAGGAAGCCACCTGGGCTCCTGGGAAAGGCCGCTTAATGCTCTCCTTCCCTTCTTCCCCACGAGCAGCAAGGCTGGGGTGGAGAAGAGGGCGTGCCGGCTACGGAAAAGGGCAGCATAGTGTGCGGGCTGTCCATTTTCCTCCAAGCCTTCCTGCGAAGCCAGACAGGACAGTGGCTTTTTTATTTTTAAGTACAGCACACATTCAGCGAGGTGCCAGTGCTCCAGAACACTAGCCTATAGAGAGGTGGTAAGCACAATCAAGTATTTGTTTGCTCATCTTGTTAGCTAGCCAGCAATTCACGCAGCATCCTCACCAGGGCTGTTTCAAGGTGCCCACTCAACTCAGGGCAAGATTCGGTTTGTCTAGAGCAGCGCTTCTTAAAATGCGACGTGCATACCAATTACTCAGCTATATTTTTAAAAGGAAGACGTGATTCAGTTAGTTGAGCCCGGGGTTCTGCCTTTCTAACAAGCTCCCAGGTGAGGCCCATGCTGCCTGCCGGTCCAGGGACCACGCTGTGGGGAGCAAAGGTCTTTGCCCAGGTGCTTCGCACATCATCTTACGTTATATTTCACAGCATTCCTCGGAGGTAGGTCTTATCCTCCGTCTCACAGACAAGGAAACGGAGGCTCGGAGATAAGCATCTGACAGCTAACGAGTAGCATAAACAGGTTTCAAACCCAGCTGTGCCTGACTTGGAGTCCAACCAATGTTCTTTCCTCTTCATCATCCACCTGCTGAAACTCCAGAGTCTGGCAGGATGTCCTTCAGCGGGGTGACAGGTTGAATACATTGCTAGCCAGCCATCTCTCCTGGGAGCCCCTGAGCGATCGGGAAGGTATACGCTGTTACCTCCACATCCTGCCAGAGCCCATCAGGCAGGAGACAGTGAGAACACATGGGGAGCTGCGCAGCGGCCCCTGAATGTGTGCCGCTGCCCGGCCGCTCCCTGTCTGTGCCATGTGGACACCAATTACAGTAGAGGAGGAATAGCAGCGCAGAGAACTCAGCAATCTGCCTCCAGACCACGGCCCTCAGGCTCCCAGGCCTGGTTTAGATATGCCGACTCCTGGGTGATACGGATGCAGACACCAGAGAGACGCCTGCCTGGCTGGATGTCGCAAACGGGCTTCTCCCAGGGAGGGTTCCATCGGAGCTGGGAAAATTTTAAATGCCTTAACCAGGCCTGTCTGAGCACTGCCTCCCTGCTCTCTAACTGGGCTGGGAGCTCACGTCCTGGGGATGGTCTTTGATGATCTCAGCTGCTGTCCACGCACGTCCTCTTTGAAGTGCGTTTCCTTTGAGGGCAGGGGCTGTTGAAGCCACCAGTGGAGGGACTTCAAACAGAGATTCCGGCTGGGAGCCTCTGATCCCCTCAGCTCTTTTGGGTTCATATGGAAGCTCTTATCCCCTTTGGCACAAAGCAGCCAGGCTCCTCTGGGTTCCCGTGCTGAGGAAAACTGGCCCTCGGTTCCACAGAGAAACAAAAACACACGCTGACCCGGGGGACTGCATCAAAGAGGGAAGAGGGGCCGAGTGCAGGGGAAGGGGCGGAGGATGTGTGTGTGGGAAGGCTGCCTGCTTCCTCTCCAGCTCAGCCTGCCCGGCCCCAGGACACCCGCTCCTGGCCAAGACAGCGCTTGCAGACTGCGCCTCAGAACTCTGCCTGTGTGACCAGCACAGCAAAACCCACCCCAACGTCCCTTCTGCTAGAGAGCACTTCTTCCAACGTGCTCCCCTTTGTCTCATTTGGCCCCCATGGCCCACGGGGTACAGCCCACAGACATCGTCCTCCTTTCCCAGACACGGAAACAGAAGTGGAGCCTGCATATAACTGGCCTGGGGCAGAGCCAAGCTCTGAGGCCTGATATCTCCGGGTTTTTCCATCAGACCATTTTGTGTTATAAGGGTCACCTCAACTTTCAACAATAATAGATGCTAATTAGGATGAGTCACCCCACAGCTAACAGCAACTGCAGTGGTGTAACCTTTAGAATTTACGCAGTGTTTCCACATATCTCAGTGAATTCCCACAACCGAAGTGTGATGGACTTTCCTCTCCATTTTACAGATGAGGAAACCGAGAGGAGGAGACACTCAGTGATATTTCTGTGTCCCAAGAGTGGCAGAAAGGGTGTGTGGCCTTGCATTTCAGACACTAGTCTGATGGGGCGTGGGGCTCACCTATGCTCCCCTTCCAGGTCTTCTCGTCCTTTTTCTCTTCGGCCAACTGGCTGCTGGTAAGAGAGGTCTGGCGCGAGTGTGTCCCAGTGGCCGCCGCGATGGATGGGACGGAGCGGGCAGGCCGCAGGCTCGAGGTGTCTGTCTTCCCGGCATCTTTACGGGATCGCTGCTGAAGGACCTTGATCATGGCATCCTTCTCTATGATTTTGGCATGGAGATTTTTAATACTGTAAAACCAAACCAAACCAAACACTTAATAAAAATCCATTTGGTTAGAAAAGCTCGAAACATCTCTCCCAGGCTGACCCAGGACTTTGATTGTTAAGTCAGGAACGTCGAGTGCCGCGCAAATCTTCAAACTTATAATCTCCAAATTGCCTAAGATGGATCTTTCATAGTAGATCAAAGGAGTGCCCCTTCTCTGGCACCTCAGGAGACTCTGGACTCCTGGGAGGTAGTTAGGATGACCGTGGCCATCTTCTAGGACTTGCAGGACCAAGGTGGGCCCAGGGACCACACTTAGAAGGTCTAGTATTAGGAGGGTGAAAGGGAAACAGGATGAGCTTTCAACTAAAGCCAATTTCTCTACTGTCTAAGAAAAAAAACAAAAAGATGAGCAGGTTCTCTGGAAGAAAATAATTCCTCCCCCACCCCACCTCCTACAGCCAAAAATGAGAACCTGCAAACACCTGAGTTCTTTTTGCAACTCTGATAGCAACTCACTGAGCCTATCCATGGCTCAGCTATGCAGCCCTGTTTTCACATCTGCAAAACAAGAGGCTCAGGGCTCCCAGGGCTCTCAGGGCTCCCAGGCCGTCAGGTGGTCAAGGAAGGCAGGCTACTTTTATTACGTCAAAAAAGCCTGCTGGAAATCTTGTGTAGCCCATCAGAAGAGTGCATTAGCTAAGTAAGTTCTTTATTTTTGGCTGGAATATATAAATCCTGGTTTAAAAACTCTGAACCTTGGAATATGATCTGTTTCTCCTTTCCAGCTCATAACGTCTGGAAGGTTGTAGAAACAGACACCCAGAAATAACATGGGCATCTAAATTCTTCTGTCATAGACTCATCCTCCATCTCAAAACCTGCATCCAACATGCGGTCTCCCCCAGAGACCTCTGGCACCAGTCCTGTTGCCGAGTGGAGCCACTTGCTTAGCTTGAGCCTTTCCCTTTTCTCCATGGCTGAGTGTGGGGAGGAGAGTTTTTGGAGACTTCAAGCTCACAGCCGTTCAGGGCAGGACAGAGATGCAGTCCTCTCTGGAAGGGCTGGAGTATGAGTGCAGACGCGGGTTGGCGGGACCCCCTCAGGGCCTGGGGGCAAGCGACCGCACATGGCTGTCCCTTACGTGTACTCCATGTCCTGACACCTCCTGTTGGCCTGCGCCACCTCCTCCTCCTCCTGCCAGATGTGGGCCTCCAGCGAGCTCTCTCCGTAGCTGCCATTCCGAGAGTGGTTGATGATCGTGGTGTCCCTGGCAACACAGGACACACATTGGATCAAGGGAAGACTTCTTGCTTTGTTTCATCGCACACAGACTCAGAATGGAGAGGCTGGTGTTCGTGCTGGAACAGAGTCTGCTCTGCACCTCGTACTGGTTCATAAAAGCCCCTCCCCATTTCCCCAGCTCAGTTTTCAATCTCGTCCGATGTTGACACTGAGAATGGTACCAATGCCCATGGAGAGGCAACCACAGGGCACAGGGCTAAAAATATCTCTCCACAGACTTCTTCACTTACATTTCCCCTCCTAGATCCTGGCCAATGCTCTTCCTAAACTTGACAGAATTCAGGTAGCATCTAAGGAAAACAAAATAAAATTCAAAAATCAAAGTCCCCTGCCCCTTCTACTGACAGCACTGTGTATTAAGCTATGTAGCATGTTACGACTATGTCAATCAGGCACCTACAGATTTCGTCTACTGACATATGAATACTATCGTTATTAATGTATTTGTTGATATTTCCTTGCTTGTACTTTTTCATACTTGTCCTATCTCACTTTTTTAATCAGAGTTAAAGTTTTATTTCTATTTACCACCCATCAAGCACCTATCTCAGTATTTTACAGTACAATGGGGGCTGAGCAAATACTTGAAACTGAGACTGGTCACTGGTCTCCCAGACAACGAGGCTCCAGCCCAAAGTCTTCCTTCACATTTATATTCTTGTTTTATGGGCCCCTGCCTAGGATTCAATTTAGTTCAGTGTAACAAACATGCTGGGTCCCAGGGCAGAAAGGTGAAGACAACAGATATTCTGTCCTGGACAAGTTCAGTCAAGGTGGGTGCAGTGAGGGGAGGGGCAGATGCAGGTAAGGAGCAGGTTACCTGCAAGCAACAGTCTGAGTTAACGCAACTGGTCAAAGATAGCTATCGCTGCCTCTGGTTTTGTCAATTTAATTACTCCTAACTAACAGTGATTAGTAAAAATAAGATAACTGTGTCACGAGTGAAATTAAGTATATTGCAAGATGAAAGGCACAATAATGCCTCTGATTACGTGAGTACTAAATTAGTAAGACATGATGTAGCCAAATATTTTGCATCTCTTTAACTTCACATTCCAATGCCATAATCATAATGAAAACCTTAAAGCTCTTTTCTAGAACATCCCATAACAGCAAAAGAGAGGCCCTTCTTTCACCCCTTTTAACAACAGCTGTCATTCAATGGGCATTGATTTTATGCAGAGATTGGGTAGGACACGTTTGATTCTCACAACTTGTGCAGTAGGTATTATTATCCTCAGCTTACAGATATTATCCTCACCTAATCACAGTCAGGTGACTTCTCCAAGAGCACCCAGTTAGTGAATGGTGGAAATGGATTCAAACCTAGATATTTACAACTCTAAAGTCCATGCCCTTACATGCCCTTAACCATCACTCTACACTCCCGGACGCTTCATGTGTCTTTATGAAGAAGGCCTCAAATGCATAAAGATAAAATAAATGCACAAGAGGGCATATGTGAGAACATGGCACAAAAAAGTGCAAACTGTGGCTGAAGATGTATCAAAAAAGCCAAATGATGTAGAAAGCAAGCAAAATGCTTTCAACATATTTATAAAATTACAAATTCGCCCTATGGGGCACAAAAAATAATCAATACAGTAATTATAGGCTAGAAACATTTTCAACCGATTTGCTTCTGGAGAATGCACATGGAGCCGGAGACAAATTTAAAAATTCATGTTTATCCTGCCAAGTAAGGATGGCATACACAAGTAGATGAAAACAACTTAGCAAACACATAAAAATTTGAAAAATAATACACTGCTTTGAAATTCGTAAAAAGTTTTAAAACCTTCCCCGCACACAAAAAATTAGCTCAATCTCTAAACATTCTGATTAACAGCATCAAGTTGCATAAAGATGGCAAAACCAGCTGGTGTGCAAAAATTATTTTCTTTGTTTAAAAATCATTGCTTATAAATGTGAAGTATACATCTGTGGCTGAGAAGTCACAAAACTAATGGCTGGAAATAGTCATTTTTACCAGTTTATCTGCAGCCATTTAGCAGCTAGACAGTAAGAGCTCAAAATTCCAACCTTTCTTAAAAATGCTTCATTTTCCTTTTTTCTCTTACTATCAACAGAAAAGCAATGCTGAAATTACAGAGGTTTTCTGTGAAAAGAACATTTAGACTGGAGCCAAACATCTGAGCTTCTCTGGACCTTTTTCTCCCCCACCCCCAGACTGTGGGATGGGTAAAGAGAAGGGTAGTTTCCCATAGAATTATTAGATGCTCAATAAATATACATGGAAGCAAAGAAGCGGAGAAAGGGAGGGATGATGGAAAGGGACTGCAGGTATCCATCCAGGACTCCAGAAAGGGTCGAGAAGGGGAACAACAGGACTGGGTAAACCCCACAGAACTCCTGTTCTCTGGGGTAAGAGCCATTTCCCCATGCATGAAGGATGAAGAGCAAGGCTGGGCCTGGAATCGTGTGGGTGGGTAACTGTGTTTGGGGTCTACCTGGTTCTACTCCCCCCACCCTCTCCTGTGCCCACCACAGGGTCTGTGCTTCAGACCTGCCCATCCCCCTCTTCTGATTTTACATTCCAGGCCCATTCATCCCCACAGGGCCTGGGAGCCCAAACAGACATCCAATCTGATAAACCAACGGAAGTTGAAACAACAATGACACACGGAGGCCCCTTTGTCATCCCACCAAGGTAACAAATTCACACTGCTGTTGGGGCTTTAGTGTCTTCAGCCAGAGGCATGTGGTTAGGTTCCCTGCTCTTAACCCATCAAGAAGTATCATTTCCATTTCACATGGGAGGTAAGTGACACTCAGAAGGGCTTGTTCCAGACCACACACCCGCAGCCAGCGACAGAGGGAGGAGCCTTGGGTGTAGGTGTCTGGCCTCCCTCAGCTGTGTTCTTTCCATTAAAATCACACGGAGAAAGGAAACTCCCAGGGCCATCAGGGACAACGATGCATTAGACCAGATCTGGCAAAGAAAGCCAAATGTCTCTGGAACTTTATGATGGTCTGTTCTCCTCTCCAGGACAGAGAGGTGATCTAGTTATTAGCTTAGAAAACAAAAAACTGAAAATAAAAACATTTCAGTTATGTAAAAAAAAAAAAAATCAACCAATGTTCCAACCCGATCCCCATTACCACCCATACAGTGCAGGGACCAAACTGGAGGCTGCAACTTCCCTCCAACTCTCACCCCACGGCTCCGAAGCTTTGCCACAACACATCCATCTCAAGCGTCTGTTCTTACGCCCGAAGTCTCGCTCAAATGACTACTGTGGCCTGTTTCCCCTCACAGCACAGACATGCATAAGCAACATGTGAGCACAAGAAAATGATTCTCAAATGATTATTTTCCACTTGGTCTGCAGGTCTTCCTAGGTGCAAGATGCTATGGCGCCCAGTGCAGGTGTCCGCATGGTGGCACTGCTTTCTGCAATTCCTAGAGCAACACCTGGACATACTGCTGGTGGTTCTTTCCTATGTGAGTAATGAACCTGAGAGCCCACACATAGCTTATAATGCATTCCCTCTCTGTTCCAACAGGCCTTGTTGTATTCACTAAGGAAATAACCCTTCCCAAGGCCATGTGGAATTGCTATAGAACTGGTGGCACCCTTGGCTTATTTTCCTCTTACTTGGTTCATGTCCTACCATCCCAAATGGTGTAACTATAGCTCTTATTTATCAAGAAGTCCAGTTTTCTGGTTGTTCCTTTGACATTTGAGAATCCTACCTGACCCTAAATTTTGCACCTGAGCTGAGATCCAGCAGCAACCAAAGGTCAAGAGGAAACTACCTTGCTCATTCAGACAACAATATATTAATATTTTAAAAGAATGTGAGTTACTCTGCATTTTCAGCTACTTTTTTTTTTTTTGAGACAGTCTCACTCTGTTGCCCAGGCTAGAGTGCCGTGGTGTCAGCCTAGCTCACAGCAACCTCAAACTCCTGGGCTCAAGCGATCCTCCTGCCTCAGCCTCCCGAGTAGCTGGGACTACAGGCATGTACCACCATGCCTGGCTAATTTTTTCTATATATTTTTAGTTGTCCAGCTAACTTCTTTCTATTTTTTTTTTTTTTTAATAGAGATGGGGTCTCACTCTTGCTCAGGCTGGTCTCGAACTCCTGAGCTCAAACGATCCGCCTGCCTCGGCCTCCCAGAGTGCTAGGATTATAGGCATGAGCCACCGTGCCTGGCCTTGAGCTACTTTTTAAGGGAAGAATAATGCTGTGTACCTATAAAAAAGAAAGTTAAGCAAAAGAGGTAAAAACTTCCACAACATCTTTCTTAACAATCACGTAGCATTGCACTGTATGGATGTACTTTAAATTGGATTTCCTTTTGTTGGACTCTGGGCTGTTTCAAATGTATTAGTATTTTCAACAACACCAAGACAAACATCCTCAGACATAAATCTTCAGGCACTTATATAATGATTTCCTTAAGATAAATGTCTAGAATTAGAATTTTGGAACCAAAGGGAAGGTACACATTACCAAATTCCCTCCAGAATTGCTATATCACCTTGCTCTCTGACTAGCAATACAGCCATTGAAAAATCATTTGTAGCTGACCTCACTCCCTGGGTGGGCCTCTGGCCCTCTCTAAACACCCCTGTTTGTTTTGTTTTGATTTCTTTTCCAACTTTGCCTTTATGACCACCAGAGTTCCGCCATCTCACCTCTCGGCTGCAGCGGTGGCCGCGGCATTCATGGCGAAGTGTCGAATGGTGCTCTCCTCCAGGTACTTCTGCTCCCACTTGGTCATGTCGGCCTCCAGGGCCAGGATCCGCTCCTCCTTCTCCCTCACCAGCTCCATGAGGGCCGGAGCATTGTATTCCGGCATGCTGGCTGGCTGGCCATTGCCATGTTTCTAGGGGAGCAGAAATAGCATCTTGATGCTCAAAACCGCATCAACCCTGTCTGCACAGCTGCCCACACAGCACGCACATGACCCCCCAACTCCTGCAGATCCTCGCGCCCTTGCTCCCTCTCTGCAAGGTAGGCAACCCGAACTCGGGGTCCTAACACCACGCTACTTCACCCTCAAACTCCTCTATCACATTTAATTTTCATGGAGCTCTGCAAAACAGACACTTTTATGGATGAGAAACTAAGTTTCTGAGAGGTTAAAAGAATGGATCGACGTCTGTCAGCTAATCAGTAGTAGGGTCAGGGTTCAAACCCAGATCAGCCTGGCTCCACAGCTCAAGGCATTTGCATGACAAGAAGTGGCTTGTCCAGTGTCTTGCCGTTAATATATACCTAAAGCAAGAACAGGAATTAAGTCTTGGCCTTCTGGTCTAGGATACTTTCTTCGGAATTCAAGGAAGTGATTCCAGTTGTTTATTTCCCCTGGGGCTGGGGGAAAAATGGAAAGGCAAAAGAAGTGGGAGATGCCTTAACTCGCACGCTCCTTAGCTGCAAGTCTGGGAAAGGAGGTATTAATACCCATCCCACTTGAAAGCAGAGGACATCTAATGCAAGGCAAGCTCACTTTTCAGCCCTTTTCATCAGTAAGAGAAAAAAAGCGGTTATCTGGATTGCTCACAAACTGAGATATTCACACTTCAGGGTTTTCCTTTAACTCAGGGACACTAATTCCTCTAAAGAGCATGGCATAGAAGACGATGGGGTTTTGAGGGCGTTCTGACTTCAGACCAGCAGTGGAGACAGGTCATGCTGGGGTCTCAGGGCTAAGGGCCCAGTCCTAGCATGACCAGGCTCCTTCGCACCTGAGGGGAGAATGATTTCATCCCAGTTATTCTACGTCCCCTAGATGCACATTCCCCTCTTGTTTTCCAGTGATTGCAAATTTAAAATGCAGAGCTGGGTGCAAGGTGAGAGGTCTGTGAATGCTATACCCAGAACCACATAATGCCCTAGATTAAGGAAAGGATTGAGGAATTATGCACAGCAACAGCTGGGCATTTGAGCTGCACTAATGGAATCTGGTCCTACCAGAGAGAACAACAGGCCTATGGAGCTTTTTGTAAACCATATGTTTCTATTCAATTTTTTATAGCTACAAATATAAATTATTCTAGCAAATGGAAGCTTGCCAGTGATCAACATTTAAGTAAGAACACAGTGTAGAGCACTTGCCTGTCCTCACCTGACTTATACAGGAAGTCACTGACCCTATCTGGCCAGGCACCCGGACTCAGGCAAGAGGACAAATGAACCGGTCCACCGAGATGAGAAGCTCCCCTATTTTTAGAAACTTTCCAAGAAAAAGCTCCCACGGCCTCACTAAGCTGCCATCTATGCTTGTCAATTTCTATCTAAATCCCTTCTGTTACCATCTCAGCTGGCTCATTTTTGCAGAATCCTCTTGACCTCACATGAGATCATGACAACTCTTCACAGCTCCCCTAATTCAGGTCATTAAGAGTTATTTAAACAAACGCATGAATGTCAGCGTTCAAGGGTACAGAGGCAGCATGGTCTAATGGGTAAGTGTTAGACCAGAAAAACAGATTCAGGGGCACGTGGGCAGCTTCTGCCAGTATTTACCAAACTTGTACCGTGTGCCAGGATGCAACAGTGAGCAAAACAGGTAACGTCTCTGCATTCAGTGTGTTCACGTGGGAGGAGTGTCCTAATCAGCTACATGGCTGGCCCCTTAACTTCCCTGTGCCTCAGTTTCCTTTTCAAGAACATTGTTCAAGAACCTTCTCTCTTCTGTTTTACAGGACTACTGTGGAAGTAAGATGTGAAAATTACTTTGAGCTGTTTGTAAAGAAGATGAAATTGTGAGTTCCTAAAAATGCAAATTCCTCTCCCTTTTTTACCCTTATTTCTCTTTCACTTCTCTCCCAGTTTCCTGTGACGTTGAAGTATTACTTTACCTCTCATGGTAGAGGAGAAGTTACTTATAATAACAGGAATTGTTCATTGAGAGCTTCTCTTTTCTGCTAGTTCTATTGTCCTGACCTATCTTTCTCTCTCCGCCCCCTCTTTAATCAGCCACACTTCTTTCAACATTTTTTTCAGTGGGACTGGAATAGTGGGGTTAAGGCCAGAATTGGGGAGAGGGTATCAAGAATGCCCTAAGCCTTCACGTGACTCTAGGGGTATTGATGGGAATATGAAAAGCAATGCGAGCTATTCTCCCTTAGTAATTTGCTAAGTGCAAGGTGATCTGATAAGCACTTTGTGCAGACTTTCTTGTTTGTAGTTACAGGTATGAGATAAGTATAATTTATCTGCCTCACTTTACAGACAAGAAGTAGAGGCTCGGAAAGATTACTTACCCAAAGCTGCTTTTCTGGTAGGAGGAGGCAGGATTCAGCCCTGGTTGGTCTAACCGTAGAGCCCATGCTCCGAATCAGTACACAATTCCACACCACTCTGCTCGTCCCCAGTGTACCCACCCTTCTAACGGTCCAGGGCACCTCACCCAGGGGCTCTGTGTTGGAGGGGGACAGATGAAGAGGCTCAGCTGTGTTCTGGCCTCAGCCTATGGGCAGAGCCTTTGTGTGGGGTGATTCAACGTGTTCTCTAAGCTACTCTCTCAAAGAATAATGCCCGATGGGATGTGACAAGGCAGTGTGGTTGGTCTTACTGTTTTGTTGAGGGTAGAGACAACCAGGGGCCTTGTGATAGCGTGACCTCAGCGTGCTTTCTAAAGGGGTCAGATAAATGCCTCTTTGACACAGGGGATGGGGAATGGCTTGGCCTGTGGAAGTCTTTCCCCAGGGCTGCCCACATCTGAGCCAAGAAGGGGCAGGCACACGCACGAGGCTGCCCGAGGGTAAATGAAGGGAAGGAGATCAGAGAGGCCCTGGACACCCTTTCCCCAAGAAGTCAAGCTCCTCAGCTGACTCTGTGTCCTTGGCGAGGCAGGCGGAGCTGCCTCCCACACCAGCCCACAGGCTCCAGACATGCATTTGCCCAGACTTTATCCTTTACAGTATCTGTCACGTGGAGCTAGTGAAAAACTCAAGATTTTGGGGGTGCATTTTTTTTTGTGATAACATGTTTTCCTTTTCTGGCTATAAGATCATGTGTGCTCACTGGTAAAATTAGAAAATAAGGAGGATCACTTGAGTCCAGGAGTTTGAGGTTGCTGTGAGCTAGGCTGACACCACAGCACTCTACTCAGGGCAGTAGAGTGAGACTCTGCCTCAAAAAAAAAAACAAACAAACAAACAAAAAAAAGAAAATAAACAAGCATTAAAGAAAAAAATACATGTTGAGGATCCTAAATCCAAAAATCCAAAATCTGAACACCTCTGGTCCCAAGCATTTCGGATAAGGCATATTGAACCTGGACTTATCTTTTTGATGAGTACATAGAGCAACAGGAAAATCCCTGAGTGTATTTCACATCACAGGTGATGGATTAATGTTCTCGTTTAAAAAAAAAAAGTGTAATACTATTTTTAAGGAGATGCTAAGCATCACGGTTCTATTTAACTCTAGAGACTGTCTCCCTCTTCAGTCTCTTGTCAGCCATCCACAGCTGGGACTGCTGTCAGCTCCCAAAGACAAATCCAAAATGCAAACAGAGTAATTTCCCTGGAGACCTCAACTCAAAGTTCGGTCCCCCACTGGTGCACAAATCTGTCAGCAGCCTTCACGCACAGCAGGAATGTTGTTTTTGCCCGTCTGAGGGAAAAATGTGGGTGAGTGTGCACGGGTCTGAGTGTGCATACAGGGACCTGTCCTCTGGGGCAATTAAGATATTTTTCAAATAATTCTAATTTCATCTTTCTTGTTCTTGATACGCAGCAAGGGTAATGGATTTAGTCTGGTTTCACAGATCTCAAAACAGACCGGCCAAGGAGAAGTAATCTAACTGTAGGGCGCGGATGGCATATTAACTGGAAAAGAACAATCTTTTTTGCTCTAAGAATTGAGATGTATCCATTTGGTCAGCCAAAGACTTGTAAGTGTCTGCTGTGTGCCAGCACTGTACCTGGAACCAGGGGAGCCCTGCCC
Organism: Indri indri; assembly: GCA_004363605.1. NCBI lineage: Eukaryota > Metazoa > Chordata > Mammalia > Primates > Indriidae > Indri > Indri indri. Next base: position 21,822 of record RJWJ010002140.1, read on the forward strand.
GAAAGCTGAGAAAGCTAAGATCTCAAGAACTGAGTGACAGAGAACAGCTGAAGGGCGTAACTCCAGTGCTAGGATATGTGGCACGGATTGTAAATATCAGAAGTCCAGGGACAGACCCACCCTTCCTTACGAGCTATCAACTAAGCCAATAAGATGGGAGGCTGGGGTGGGTTTCTTAGTTTTCTGGGCAATCTCACGAATACCTCCTTCCCCAGCCAAGCGCACACACCCAGAGGGAATTGCATGGGCCTGCCCTGCAAGAGGGCTGTGCTGGCCTGAGTGCATGCCTTCAAGTGTTTTCAAGTGTTTCAACCACAGCCACTATGCCCTATCCGGTAGATAATTCCATGGAGCCCTGCCTAGCGTCTCCCTTAGAGCACACCCTTCATCAGCTGCATAAGGGGCTCTGCCCATCACGCTGGCTGATGATGGACGGGCTGCCTGGAGCCAGGCGCCTTTGACCAGTCTTCCTCCCGCTTGTGTGGCACACATGGACCCTGGGGTGCTTCACTTTGTGCTTACTCGCAACTGAGTTACATCCCCAGCAGACAAGGAAAGGCAGAAGGGATAGGAGCTTATGGCTAATATTATTTTCTGGGGATGGTCCTGAACTCCTTTCTCTCCTTTACCTCTGAAAACCCACTGATCAGCGTGTCCTGCTAATTTCACTCCCTTATAGCTCTTGCCTCCAAATTCTCTATGGAGTTCCCACTGTCACGACACCTGAGCCACCTTCAGGCTGGCTTCTGACTTCGACGTCCACCCTCCGACGGTACCCTGACACCACCAGAGGCACCTCCCCAATCCCTTGCACCATATTTCTCTGAAGCTTAAACACCTCCCAGCAGCTGGTGCTCTGTGGACCACAGGAGAAAGCCCCACCTCTCAACCTGACCAAATGCCCTCCACGAACTGGCCCTCGCCTTCTCACCAGCCACCTCCTTGGCATCCTCCCCTAGCTAACTGCACACCGCCGCCCTGGACTCACCATGCTGTTTCACAGCCCTCTCCTCTACATATACCCTCCCTCCACCCCTGATGTTCTTGCTCCTGACTGCTCAAGAAACTCAGCTTTCGAAGTCCCGCTCAAAAGGCCTCCTCTGTGCAGTGTCTAAAGCCGCACTCCCCTCTCCCCAGCCCCAAGTCAGTGACTGCTTTCTCTCTGTGAGGACGTCTGTCACTCCATAGCAAGTGGACGGCCCAGCTCCTCCACTGGTTGCTGTGGGGTTCACTGAGGACAGGAGTTCTTGTTTCCCTCTGCGTCCTCTGTGCAGACCACAGTGCCTGGCTCTCGGTGGATGCCCCACACGTCTGCTGAACGAACGCATCCTCTGCCGGCCCACGCCCAGATACTCACCTGCTGCGTTCTCAGTGCATCCAGCTCCCTCTCCAGCCAGGTCCGCAGCCTCCGCTCCATCTGCTCCCGCTTCTCACATGCAGACTGTAGCTGCGTCAGGGCCTGCTGCAGCTTCTCAACTTTCTCCACATAGGCTTGCTTCTCTCGTAACTGAGTAGAGAAGAGTAGAAAACAGCATAGAATTTAGCCCAGTGATTCTCAAAGCTGGGGTGCAGGTCGGGGTCAGATTACCTGGGGATCCTATTTAAACCACAGGTGCATGTACCTTCTACCACCCTATTTCTGTCTCACACAGAAGCCATCAGCTATGCCTCAAATGTTTGGAACTGAAGACCTCACTGGGACACCTGCCTTTGGTAATCTGTACAGCTTTGAGCTCAATGCTTGGTTATTGCTTAATAATTACTGCATTCAAAGGCAATGGAAATGAGGTTAATAAAGAGTTTTTAATATCATGAAGAAATGCTTATTCTATAATGTTAAATGAAAAGTCCGGAATGAAAATATATATACAACATTATCACAACTTCTGTCTGCCTGCCTATCTACCTAGTTATCCATGAACCAAAGACTGGAAGGAAATACTTAAAGCATTAATCATGTTTACCCATATGACAAAAACAGCTTTTTTTATTCTTTTCTGTATTTTTCAAATTTTCCATAATAAATATAAATTACTCTTGTAATAAAGTATGTATGAATGTATACATGCATGTGTACCCATTTGTGTATGTTTGAATAAATACAAAAATTTTTTATTATAGATATTTATGGAGTAACTTTCTCTTTAAGATTTCAAAGTTCCTTATAGATGAGTAGTTGACAGCCCTGAAGAGACAGGGCTCTGAAGAAACAGCACAATAACTGAGGAGATGGAAATTAGAGCTCAAACAATTTATGTAAATGTCACACCAGGTATGGATTTAGAATCCTGAACAACTTCAAACTCTTACCCTCAGACTCATTTTCTGCCAATTAGGAGTTTGGCCCATGTTCACAAATCCTGGGCACATTTCTAACTTTCTGGGAATTGGCTGGTGCCAAAAATCTGGCTGAGGCATTTACTTGCTCTGGTCCTGGGTGAGAAGACACCAGATGCTATTTCCTGTCATTCTGCACCTGGGCGTGCAGTTGCCTTGCAGGTGATTCAGTGTTGAGTTCAGCCCATGCTCACACTGGCAAGCTGGAACACGCTGGTGATTTGAGAGCCTGCTGCTAAGTGTGGTTTCTGACTTAGCTGGCAGCACTACCGTGAGTTGTGTCTATATCCTGTCCTAACTGAAGCCACTGGACTCAAATGGAGATGCTTCTGACCTTTCAAGGAGGGGGCAGCAACTTTCCAGACTTTTCTCTATCTGCTTTTGGAACTGAATTTCATCTGGCCCTCTGATTGCTCAACTCAACAGACTTCAGGACCTAAGTGCATGTTTCTGTGCTTCTCAGAAGTGTCATCTGATCAAATATTTTGTGTTACACTGTTCATCCACCACTTACTATATCCTCCACTGTATCCAGTTTTCTGAGTGTGTAGCCACCAGAACATAAGCGGCATGAAATTTGTCTATTTTGGTCCCTGCAGGACAGAGTGAATGGAGTGTCCCCAGTGCCTGGAATAGTGCCCTGCATCCAGTAGGCACTCAATAGAATTTGTTAAATGAATGAATTAATATTACCCCGAAGAAACTGCAAGATCCATAAAGGCATAAATCTGTCTCCTTTACCTTTGTATTAACCTTAAGTCTAGCAAGGCGTATATCATGATGAAGAGGATTAATAAGAGTAATTTTATCAGCCAACATTTTCAGAGCACTACCGTGCCAAGCATTGTGCTTTACATGTAGTATCTCATTTAATCCTCCCAATAACAGTAAGAGGTAAAGTCCTGTATTATCTCCATTTAAGAGATGAGAAAACTCTTCAAGGTTAAGTGACTTGCTCACATGGAGCCAGGGTTCTCATTTACAGCAGTCTGGCTCTAGAGTCCATTCCTAACCACCACGGTAAATTATGGGAAGCACTTAGCCTCTGAACTGAATTAAGGCCGGTCAAAAGAAACTTTAATAAGAACAAGGAGTGATATTGGAAGCCAGAGACATGAGGCATTTTGGAGAGGCTACATTCAACCAACCAAAGATTTTATATAAATAAAATGTCAAGAAAAGACCCATAGTGGTGATTATAAAGAACCTGTCTTCAAGGAGCTCACAACTAATTTTTACTTTAATAGAAACATTAAAACTAAAAGATTTTAAAAATCATAATTCTCCATTCCACACATGGAGGTGCAAGCTCAGTAAGTGGTTTCCGTGATAACAACACTGAGGGGCCCTTGCCTCCCTGACTCAGACGGACCTCCCGCCTTTAGGGGCTGAGGTCACTTTCTGTGGTGGACATTTTCACATTTCGTAAGTTCCTTAGGGGTGACAAGGAAAGTACCGTGGGGCTGCATCCTCAAGCTAATATTAAAACTGCAGTTTCTACACAGAACTTGTGGGGTTTGAAAGGCTTCTAAAGGGCAACGTCTTTGTTTACTTAACAATCTTCCTCTTTAGTGGCTTTATCTTTGCAGTTGAAGTCTGCTGAGACATCCAAGTTACCCAGCATCAGGAGATGTTTCTGAAGGGACGACAGTTGGATTAATGACAGTATTGCTTTCTGTGTGCCAAGTACCAAGCTAAGTACTTTATGTAGGCTATCTCAGTTAAGCTTCTTCAGCCCCCAAGACAGAGGCACCTGCCGCCACCCCAGGAAGCTGGGAGGTGCAGGCAGCAGGCTCCTGTCTGCCCAGCTAGACCTCCTGCCTTTTCTGCCTCTGCATCTGCAGCCTAGAACCCTAGCCTGGGCCTTAGAAATGGTCATCCTAATTCCTCAGTCAGGGTTAACGGAAAGGCCTACCTCATAAAACTTAGGCGAAAGGGTTGATTTCATCAGAAACTACTGAACCTACAATGCTTGAGTGGAATCACAATGTCCTGGATGGGGGTGTCACTGCATGGCTGAGCCAACTTCTGGAAACTGGAGACAGATCTGCGGAATACCACCTCCACCCCACCCCCATCAGAAGACTTTTGCCTTTTTCTACACAATTGAGAATCCGAAGACACAGCATTGGAACTATGTTTTAAAGATTGTTAGTCTTTTTCTCTACAGGCACCCGTGGTCTCCAGTCCTTCCATTTATTTCCAGTCCTGGACACCTGCCAACCAGGGAGCCATAGGCCGGGCTTCAGACTGAGGGTGAGCCCTTTGCTGATGGCACTCGTGTGCCTTTCATACTTTGCCTGGCTCTGGGATAGATAAAGTCTGTTTTTATTCATTTTTATTTGGGAGATTTCCCACATCCCTCCCCTGTTTCGACTCCTTGGAATTGGCTCTGATTAAAGCAGCTGCGTTAGGAAAAGCACGCGGAGGCCCTATGGGCTCTGCCCCCGCCCATGATCCCCACCGCCCAGTCTCACCTCCTCTTCCAGCTTGATGACCCTGGCCTGGGCGTTGCTCAGCGCCTGGTCCAGGATCTCGATGTGTCTCCGATGGTCCTCACTCGCAGTCCGCACTGCTGCTAGCTCCATTTCTAACTTCTCCTTTTCCTTCAAAAATTCTTTGTCTAGAAGGGAGACAAGAACAAAACTACCTCTATCCGAAAGTGCTCACTCTCTGGGCTCACTGCCAGTCTACATCTGGCAAGGATTAAAAATAAAAAGCCATGCAAATAGTAGAGGATTGAATTGCTGCTTTTGCTCCCACTTAACAGTGGTGGTGAATACGGTAAGGATTTTCTCAAAAACCACTGTTAACTGTAGATACGTTCCAGAGAGGAGCAGTACACAAAGAACTAGTGACCCCATGTTCTCAACAACCTGCTTCTCTACAACACTGACTTTCTCAAGCTTCCAGTTAATCTTATACCTACTATTTCACTTTACGTTCACAACCTCCCCTGCTTCCATCTTCCAAGCCTGTGATATTAATACTACTACTAATATTCCCATGTATAGAAAGATAAACCAAAGTCCAGAGAGGTAAGCTCTTCGCCTGGGGCCAGACAGCAGAGAGGAGCTTCAAGCCCAGGCCTCCAGTCTCTGGCTGGATCCCTTCCCCATGCCCCAGCCCCACATTTTCCCCTAGTCCTGTTCCAGACGGGAAAGGAGCAGTGCTTTGGATTTAGGAAAACTGCTTTCCTCTCAGTCAATGACAATGTAACTGATGGTGATCACTGCGTTTCTGCATGCGGTCAGCCAAGCTGGTGTGTCCTCAGTCACCGTATTCACCTTCCTACACAGACTTCTCTACCGTTTTAGCTTAACAGGCAGGGTAGGTAGATAGTGCCATGAGATGAGTATTTCTTGTTGAAAACATTTTTCCTGTTACAAAAGCATTGTCTTTTTAAAATTTAAATTAGAATATTTAGATATATTGCTTATAATATGGAAAAAGTTGAACAAACATTATGTATCAGAGTAAGGGACTGGTTAAACAAACTACTGTCAACTCTGTAATAGAAAAGGATGCAGCCATTAATATTAAAGAAGAGACTATTAGTGACATAAAAAAATCTTATTATTGAGAAAACGTTACAAAATCATACGCACACTGTCTCATATTTATAGAAAATGAGGCATAGAATTACAAGAGCAGCAGTGGCAATGGCAGTTAGAAACGGATTTCCATGTGCCCACAACACTGCAATGCTCCATCCTAGGTATCTCAATCCCCCCAGCAACCCATACTGAAACACGGAGAACCCGAGTCTGGATGTGACACTAGCATGTTGACAGTGGTTGTATTCATTCATTATTTCCTCCTATATATATTCACTAATTTAACAAATAGCTATCGGACATTCAAAACCAGCACTATGGGCTTTGAAGCAATAGAAACAATGATGCACTAAAGGGGCAGAAAATGCAGTTTTGAATGCAGATCATGAAAATTAAGAAGACATCGTAAGGCTGCAAGTATCAGATGGCAATGTCACAACTTTCGAGCCAGAAGGGATCGTAGGAAACATCAGCATCCAGCTCTCCTCCTTTGGATTCATGTGTGTGAAGAGGAAAGCCCAGAAGAGCGAAGGCACTTGCCTAGGGTCCCCCCGCAAGCTGGGGCAGAGCCAGGGCTGGAATCCGGGTCTCCTGATGTCCCACTACAAAGTCCTTCCCACTTGACAGCACGACCCTTGCACTGTGGAATTACGCCGATGGGATCAGACAGCAATGGAACAGCTTCTGAACCGACAGATCGAAGGAGCAGACTTGCAAAGCTAAGAAGTGGCTGTGCTTCCTAGAAACAACAGCATCCCCTAGAAACAAAATGAGGCCACCAAGATCCTGATCCAGAGCAGAGCATTACTTTTGGGCTCGTTATGCCCCACTTCAGTGACCAATTACCCCGCCCCTTCTTTCTTTCTGTGGCATTTGAAATGCTGCCTCTGAAACTTCCTTCCAAATCCACAGAAAAGAGGCATGCAAGAGTCCTAAACAAAGGAGTCAGCAGTCCACTAACTACTCCCACCACCAGCTCCCCCAGCCCTGGAGGGACCACAGCATTTCACCCTTTCTGAACAAAGTTTGAGCACCAGCTCCCTGGGTTTGGACACCATCTCCACAGGCATGCTGGCACTGTTCAGGCTCCTTGTCCAGGAGTTACCAAGCAGGCATGACTGGGAATGAGCCACTAGGTCTCAGAGCTTCTACCTAGTTATCAACCTAAGTATAAAAGTTCTTCTCTCTGTTGAGGGCAGCCAAGTACATATTGATTTTGATCCGAAGCAATAAAACGATAGACTGAGCTCAAGAACAGAAGTAACAACCAAAGTGTCTCGTGTTTTGCCAATTGATGACGATCACAATTACTGCTATGTCACAATGACAGCTACTTAGACAGAATTCTGAATTAACACATGCCCCTCCCCTCTGACACACACACACACACACACACACACACACACACGATCCCAGCATTTGCTATTTCCTTGATAGGCAGTATCACAATGCCACTAAAGAATGGATTTTAGCATCACAAAGACCTAGATTCAAATCCTAGGTTCGCCACTTTCCAATTATGAAGCCTTAGGCAAGGTATTTAACCTCTCTCTCGCTCCCTCATCTGTCAAATGGAAATGGTATTATCTACATCACAGTGCTGTTACGAGGACTGTGAATGGAGATGATGCACATAAAGTCTAAAGGACCTGCTTATTCAGGACTTTACCTGTTTTGGTCATTGTTGATTCCCTGAGCCTACAAGAGAGCCTGGCTCAAAAATACTGTTGAATGAACGAGTCTCTAGTGTGTGCCAAGTTCAATGCCAACTGAACAATACATCGCAGCTCTTGTTAGCTATTAGGTATTCAGTATTCTCATGATCTCCTAACAGCCTTTGTTATATACCTGTCCACTCAACCTTTGAACCGACTTTCACCTAGAAGCCACTATTCATCAGATGGCTGGTACTGACCATGGACACCCCTGGCTCCCTCCTCCACCCAGTCTCCCTGAACCATACAGCGTACACTATAGGACAAAGATGTGGATATTGGACGAAGGCTGCATTAGTTCTCGAATGTTTTTCAGAACTCTGAAACTCATGGGTCAAAAGATCTCTGTCCTGAGTTTGGTGACTTTAGACTTCAGTCTGCAGCAATATTATATTATTTTATATATAAATATCACTCACACTGGCTCAGGACTCTTTGTCCACTGATAGGAAGTAGTGCTCTCGATTATAAAGTTGTAAAAACAACGTTCATGACAATAGTAATAACAATATCTGCCTGTGTTTTTTGAATGAGTACTGTGTTCCAGGTATGTTCACTTACATTACTTCATTTACTCTAAGTTTACCATATGAGATAGCCACCATTATAATTCCTACTTTCCAGTTGAGGAAAATGACACTAAGAAAGGATAAGTTACTTGCCCACAGAAGCGATGCTCACCAAAGGTAGAGACAGAAGTTGCTTTTCTATCTAACGCATGCTCACAAACATGGCCCTACACTGCCTCCCCTGTGTAAGCACGAATAGATGTGAACTACAGAATAATAGAAGCCAAACAATATAAGAACCTCATTACAACATAGCTCATTATGGCACAGATTTAATATGTCACAGATCATGTCACACTTCTCAAAACACAGCAATTACATTCACATGTGTATCCATTTACAAATATTAATTAATTAAGCAACTACTACATGGAGGCATTACAAAGTACTGGTTAAAAGCATGGTTCTAGAATCAAATTGCCTGGGTTCATATCCAGCTTTACCTCTTATGGTTTTGTGACTCTGGAAGCAAATGAACTTCTTTGTGTTTCAGTTTCTTTGCCTTTAAAGTATCACAACAGTACCTACTTCAAAAGGCATATAGTAGGTACTTACTTAATGTCAACTATGATAACATATAGTTATTATTGTTGTTCCAGGAAGCATGATAAATTCTAGGGCTCCAGGGTGAACAGGACATAGCATTCTGCTCTCCCTCTGGTGGGAAGAGAGGCAAGGACACAAGCAATGGCAATGTGACAAGGTGCTCTCACAGGTGCTTGCAGGGGTACCACGAGAACAAAGGGGGGAGAGCTCATTCAGACTACGGGGTGGAAGAGGGGTGTCAAGGCAGTGAGCCTGTGATAGGGGTTAGCTATGCTCCTGACCCCTTGGAGATATGGGACTCTGAGGTGTAGCAGAATCATTCCAAAAAGTCATCCTTTGGGAGACAAAAGGGAGAGTCCTGTGGGTGCAACCACCTCATGGGAAAGTCCTTTAGTTTATCATTAGCTAAGCCCCTCAGGGGGGATCTCAAGAAAGACAAGACTCATGCTGAATTTTGGTTGGGCTCCAACGTATATACTGAGAATTCCTAGAACAGGCAAGTTGACACAAGGGAATTCTTGCCCAGAATGGCCTGTTTATGCAGTGGATATGAATTACCCTGAACTGCGTGGTGTAGGGAGTTGTTTAGCCTGATGGCTCTGGTCCCATTTACACAGAAGGATGTCTGCTCACATACTGTTTACTCTTGAAACCACAAAGATGGCACAGGCTTTGTGGCCAGGCTGACCTGGTTTGATTCTGGCACCTTCATTCACATAGCAGTTCGCCTTCACATGACTTGACTTCCCTGAGATTTCATCTCCTCAAATGAAACTATCAAGATTGATTTTACAGGATTGTTGTTGAGGATTAAAATGACTATTGGTAAAATGCCTACCATGGGCTTTGGTGTTTAATAGAGACTTGATAAATGACAACAAAAGCTAACACACAGTCCTGGGGACTTAACATGTCCCAACCACTGTGCCAAGGGCTCTACAACAGAACCTCATTTAATCCTCACCTCAGCTCCTTTTGACAACTGAAGCAAACTGAAACTGAGAAAACTGAAGCAAAACGAGCTATGATACTTGCACAAAGTCAAATGGTAGTCCCACTCGCGCCTCTACCCATGGGTTAGTCTCCCTTGCTTGGGGAAAGAGTGGAAGTGTATGGAAACTAGAACTGGGTCCAATGACTCAAAGATGCTCCATTCCCACCTTACCCTTCTCCTTTGCCAGTTCTGGGTAAAGTTCAAAGTAGACAGCCTGTTGAAACTGTTTCTGTGATTACTATTTGAGCACTAAGCTTAACTGCTGCCTGAACCACAGGATGCTGGGCCCTAGGGACTTCTGTTAATAATTCTGAGGGTGGGGTACATGGGTGGCATCAGTCAGTGGAAGTGTCAGGGCACCCAGTGCTGTGCTGTAATTTTTTAATTCAGTGCTCCCACTTATGGCTGGAGCTCATGAGGAAAGCAAACCTGTAATGCAGCCTTTGTTAGGTAGGAATTAATTTCTAGGGTTTTGCTGAGTTTTGCCCTAAGCCCCAGATAGCTGAAGAGATGGAGGAGTCCAACTACTGCCAGCTTGACCAAGAGGTGACTAAGCCATGGAATGCTTGGTAGGTAAAAGATGGGTGTTTGCTATGGTTTGAATGTGTCCCCCAAATTTCATGTGTTGGAAACTTAATCCTTATTGTAACAGTATTGAAATGTGGGGTCTTTAAGAGGCAATTAGGCCATGAGGGCTCTGCCCTCATGAATGAATTAATGCTGTTATCACTGGAGTAGGTTAGTTACCATGGGAATGGGCTCTTGACAAAAGAATGAGTTCTGTCTAAATCTCTGTCTCATGGGTTCACTTCCACCTTCCACCCTTCGACCATGAAATAATGCAGCACAAGGCCCTTGCCAAGTGCTAGTGCCATACTCTTGGACATCCCAGCCTCCAGAACCATGAACCAAATGAACTTCTGTTTTGTTTTGTTTTTTTTTTAAGTCATAGCTCATTTTCTGACAAATAAACTTCTATTGCTCATAAATTACCTCATCTGTGTATTGTTATAGCAGCAGAAAATGGACTAAGACAGTATTCTTCTCTTTCAGCTAGAACCAAGGTTTGATCCTAAACAGAGTAGATTTTGGGGGTTTAGATCTATCCTGGTGCATGTGCGCATGCATGTGCGTGTGTGTGTGTAAAGGCATGAAAATACACCGAGTTAATTCTGTTCAAGCTCCAAATTCCAAATGCTCCCATAATGAAGCACAATTAGCCCATTTGGCACCTGCTTCTGGACAGTCAGGTGTCTTCCTGGAAATTCTCAAGGAAGGGTCTTGTTGCCTTGGATGTGGGAAGAGGGGGTGGGGAGACAAAGTTAAAGGAAGGAAGAGGAGGTAGGCACAATCCAACAAACCTTCACTGAATGACTGATTTTAGGAGTACGGTCTCTGGGACTCTCTGAAAGAAGAGCGCTTAAAGGACATTGCCAGAGAAAAGGCCACAGGAAGAGGAGACGCTGGGTAAAGAGGTAGAGGGGAGATGTGTCCAACAGTGTGCCCAGGCCCTCTGCACCTCACCCAAGCCCCTTGCCCAGCCCTGAATGTGCACTGGGAGAAGGTGTGCAAGAGGCAACGCTTCCTAACCTGGAATTCTCTATAAAGTAGACAACTTTCATGATACCTGCCCAGCCAACGCCCCATTTCCAAGAGCCATCTTCTACAGCCATTCATCCACAGGGATAAGTTCTGGCGAGCAGCCACGTCTGCATTTAAAAACCCTTCTCTTCCACCGCTACTCACCACTGCCATTTGAGAGCTGATAAGACCTGAAGGGCCACCTGACCCAAGCTAGTCCAATCAGTCTCCCGTTCAGGAATTTATAAGTGGGAACCGGGAAGAGGTGGTGATATTGGCACAAATGGGCAACGTAGCTCAGGCTGGGCAGCCAGATTTCTGGCATGTGGTTGGGAGAAACAGAAAGCCACACTGTAGAGAATGAAGAACCAAGCAGACGCATACAGAAAGGTGGAAGAGAAACTATGGCAAGAAAGAGAGAGGAAACAGATCCATGCCGACAAACATAGGCTCCCAAACACAGAGTATGCCTGATTCTCACAGATTTTTCAGTCCTGGCCCCTAACCCTTGGGAGGCCAGCCTGCACTCCCCGCATGTGGGCTCCAGTACACGCTTACATATACTCAACACACAGTCCTTCTATTTGTGCTTAAGCTAGCTCAAGTGGATTTTTCTTTTTGTAATGAAAAGATCACCAGGACACCCTCTCTTCTTTCTTTACGCTTCCACTCCCTTTCTCCAGTTTAGGATGATGCTGCCCAGCACCAATGGGATCAACTGTGGCAACCAGAAACTTCGAAGTGCTGCTGAAATAAACTCCTCTTATCAAAAGATGTCCAAAATAATTGCCTGCCACATTATCCTCTGCTAATATTTCCCCTCCTGGTTCTTCTTCCTCAAGGACCCCTCAGCCCTAAGTTCCCTGGCACTATATCTTAAAATATTCAACACATGTTGCAGAGAATTCTATTCCAAGGGACATTGAAATCCTTGTTGACACCAAAACTAATTTCTTAATTTCTTTTTCCTGAGGTTGTGGGAGTGGAAAGACAATGGGAAGGTATTTCATTTACTTCACTATCTACAAAACTATTTAGGTTTATTCTGCCTCAAAGATATTCCACACTCAGGGGCCCCTTCTTAATATCTGCCCACATCTCCCCACCCCAGTTTGAGGAGTCAAACTGATGAACCCAGAAAGAGACCCCAAAAATATAATCCAAAAAGAGCACTGTCTACATCACATAAGAGTGATCTATTCACATGAGGCTTACTTGACGCAAAACAACATGAAAGATGATCTACTTTTAAAGCTACACATTAATTCACGAATCAAAAAGTAATTCAGTACAGTGAAAAGATATATGCACTCCCATGTTTACTGCAGTGCTGTTCACAATAGCCAAGATTTGGAATCAACCTAAGTGTCCATTGATGGATGAATGGATAAAGCAATTGTTGGCCATATACACAATGGTATATTACATAGCCACAAAAGAATGAAATCCTGCCATTTGCAACAACATGGATGGAACTGGAGAAGATTATGTTAAGTGAAATAAGCCAAGCACAGAAAGACAAATCTCGCATGTTCTCACTCGTATGTGGGAGGTAAATACTACAACAATTCATCTCATGGAGACAGAGAGTAGATGATGGTTACAGAGGCTGGGAAGGATAGTGGGGAGTGGGAGATACAGTGGGGATGGTTAATAGGTGCAAAAATATAATTAGTTAGAATGAACAATAAATGACAGCACAACAAAGTGACTATAATCAATAATAGGTTAGGGTATACTTTAAAATAACTAGAAGAGTGGAATTGGAATGTTCCTAATGCAAAGAAATGATAAATGCCTGAGGTGATGGATACCCCAATTACCCTGATTCGATTAACTCACACTGTATGCCCGTTTCAAAGCATCACGTGTACCCCATAAAGATAGACAGCTATTATGTACCCATAACAATTTTAAAAAAAGAATAATATAACGCTGACCTTATTAGTGACTGGTTTGATTTTTTGTTGTCTTTTTAAAATTTGCTGATAAGGTTTCTTGGGTAAGGAACCTTGTTATTTCAGGGAAGGGTCTCAGCTTTGTGCTGCCCCTGTACTGCAGCGCAGATTGTGACGATTGCTACATTTCATCAGACTATACACATAAATGTGTAAAGTTTCATTATATGTAAATAATATCTCAATTAAAACAAACATAGGTATATATGTGTATACCTGTATTTAACAAGGCATACACACAACATTTAATAATTAAGGCATTAATTAAAGCATTATTATAATATGTAATATATAAAACTTTTTAAAATGGCCCCTTTGAATGCCAGATATGGCTTAACACCAAAGCCCATGCTAAAGACAGAAGTTTATGCTGGAGAAATTGTTATATCTGGGGCAAGAAGTGGTTTATACTAGGATTGATTAGGGAGGAGAAATGTGTTGCCTGCAATTCTATTTTCTCCCTTCCTTTCACCTCTGCAACCCCTCCGATTGTCATTTTTGTGACACGCTTTGCACAGATCCTTTTTTTCTCTTCTTTCTATCAAACTACAGTCTTTGTAAGCAAAAAGAAAATTAGTAACAGATGCAAGCTTATTTTTAATGGTCTAAGACCAAATTTTCTGGACTTAAACACTTCATCCCCTCAAAGTTCTCTGATTCCATTAAGATACAGCTGTAGGCTCTCACTATAATTCGTGAACTAAAAATAGTTTCAAAAACTAATTGTAAGAAACCACACCACAGAGTTACTCACTGTATTCTGCATATTTTATTTTTATCATGCAGATAATAAAAAGTTTGATTTCACAGGCATTTTGAGAAAACTTTTTTTTTTTTAGACTCTAAGCTCTATTCTGATCTCAACAAAATAGATTTGGGGCAATGGTATCTGAAGAGGGTATACTGGATTATCAGACAAGGCCTTTTATTATAATTGGCTCTAGTTCAAAGATAGATGTGGAAGTCAGACTCACAGAATGTTATCAATAATTCCAGTCATTGGAACTCACTTGAGAGGATCTGACTACATTAGTATTAAATCACAGTACTGGGCTAAATAATTTGCAACCAAGTAAGACTTCTAGCTTAAGAATTTTGTTCGTTTACTATCCAGGATTCTTCTCAGGGTAAAAATGTGAACTCTTCAGTCAACCCCAGAGCAGACACAGTTGCCCTTTAGGTAAGGAAAAATAAGATAAAGGACATCCCAATCCTATTAATAGTCATGGCTTAGCCATTAAACACTTGATCCCTTTTGGTTGCAGTTTCTTCTTTGTAAAAAGTGGATGCTACACTAACAAGCTCTAAAACCACTGGGAATCCAACATCTGCTCCTCTGGTCCACAGAAGGTAGCTTCCCCACGGCAGTTTTGTATGGGTTTGGGCTTCAGAAACTATTATGACCTGGCGTCAAAACCTGTCTGCTCCACTTACCAGCCATGTAACTTGACAGTGGACAAGTTACTTTACCTCTTGTGCGAGACCTCATGTGTAAAATACCTGCAATACCTACCCACAAGGGTAGTCTGGAGGATTAAAAGAGACAATGTACCTACAGAAGCTAGCACAGTGCGTGGCTCACAGTAAGTGCTCCATTAGTGTTGGCAGCTGTTACAATTGTTAAATGACCACACCCAGGCTGGCCTGACCAGAGCCTGAAAGATAGAAACCAGGGAGCAGACCTACAACTCCTTCTGGGGATAAACTTCTAACCAGCAGATCCACAGCCTTGGAAGACACGGTCACTCATAGCAGCCATCACATGGTCACTTACTGGGCTGTGTTTCAGAGGATGCATACATTGCTGGTAACCAGACTTGTAACCTTTAAGGTACTCTCCAAACCTGAGATCCAGATCTGCAGACCTCATCTCACAGCAGATGCTTAATGGTAGGAACTCATGGCACCACTGGGAGAGGCAGCCCCAAGAACTTGCTATCCAGGTGATTAACCATCATGGCTAAGCACAGGGCTGGTCTTGCCCAGCCCTGGCTCCATCATTAGCTAATTCTGAATCCTCACTGGGTAAACTAAGATTTGTGACTGCATTTCTGTGTGTCTCAGTTTTCTCAGTTTTTCTAAAATGATAATAATCATGCTCCCTTGATATGGGATTAAGAAAGAAAATAAGTTATATCTTAATTTATAAATTAAAGCAATTTACAAAGTAAGATCTAGGGAATACTTTTGAAGTTCTTTATTTTGCATCCTCCTTCAATATTTTCTCCTTTTGTTGGAGTTCCTTCTTCTTCGTCCCCTTACATGACTAGTGCCTAGAACTGAGCTCAGCAAAGTACAACCTGCTGGCCAAATCCAGCTCGCGGCCTGTTTTTGTAAATACAGTTTTATTGGAACATAGCCATGCCCATTTGTTTATGGATTATCTCCTGTGGCTTTTGGGCTACAGGGACAGCACTGAGTAGTTGCAGCCCTCAAAGCCTGAAATATTTACCATCTGGCCCTTAACAGAAAGAGTTTGCTGACTTGTGGCCTAGAACACAGCTAGTTCATAGTAGGTAGCCTGTAACTGTTTGTTTGAATAAATGAGAATGATCATTATTTCATTCAATGTCCAGCAAATATTTATTAAATGCCTCTAGGTGCCAGGCACTGTGCCAGGTTCTGGAAATGCAATGAGTTGGGACTACAATGTGAGGATGACAGACAGAGCCTCTGCCCTTACGGGATGTACTGTTTAGTGGGGGAAGACAGAAAATGATTATCCAAACAGTTACTTATTTACAGTTGTGATGACTATTTACAAAGGAAAAAGCACATGGTGCTTTATTAAAAGGATTTGTTCTGTAAAATTTGGATTCAGCCAAAAGGATCCAGAAGTCCATATGTGGCCCCAAGGCCGCAGGTTCCCGACCCCCATCTCAGGAAGTCTTCCCTAAGCAACTGCCATTGAAGCTGAGGCCTGAACACGGATATCCTGGTTCTGACTTGTTAGGGAAAGTGAGGGATCCCTGATGCCACAGGAAATGCAAATGGATTTCAGTAAGACTGTCAGTTTGTTTACTCCATTCATTTATCTAGCTATGCAGTGAAAGGAATGTGGACTGTAAAAAAGTTTAATGTGCTTGATTTTTCAGCCTTATACCAGGAAAGCCAAGCAAATAAATAATTTTAAAACCAACAATGTGAAAATCATAACCCATGTTCAGTTGTTAGAGACCAGACATCAACACATGACCAAGACACAGTTCTTCAATCAGCTCCACTCTTTAAGCACAGCAAATCAAAGCCTAATTTGAGCCTAAATTGAGTAACATTAATTTTCACACTTGGGGAGAAGACTTGATTGAACATAAACAGATGCCCTGCAGACTAGACTGTGTGTGCTTCTGGTTGTCATGTAGGCTTGGAGTTTCTCAGCACTGCCTGTCAAGGTTGATCAAGTGGGCTTAAGCACTCACATGCTCTGCTTTCCAAATTCAGCCAGGCTCAGTAAACCACACAGGCATTCTTTGGGAACACAGCCCATTCCTCCACCCTGAAAGTTGGCAGGTCCTTCCAGAGAAGGTGAGTGCTAAAACAGATGCAAAAAGGCAGGGAGAAGTGTTGCAGAATAAATGTATTTTATAAACTCTTCTTCACATTTCCTATCACTGGTTATCTATCAGCTCTGTTGGCTAAAATGGGAGATTTATTCTTTTATTTCTTTAAAGGAAATGGAGGTGCAGGCAGATTAAGCATCTAACTTCAGGTCGCTGAGCATGTTAATGAGAAATCAGGAATTAGAAGATGATGCAGCTGATCCAAGACTATTTGCTGGAGCCTGTACCTATAAAAATCATAATTTTTGGAATTGCATAAAATCCTATTAAATGTAAAGGTTATCTTTAAGGAGAATCAGTTAATTTAGGGCAAGACAAATTTCTTGATCAAAATGATGTCACCTCGGCAGGCTTCTTGGACAATTCCTTCCCATCAGTGCCCATGACACTGATCTGTGGTGTCCAATCTGGTCTAGGGACTGGTCAGTGTGAGCACTGGGCCAGCTGCTAAAAAAACCTCTTTATACCACAGCCAATTGTAACCTCTAACATATCAACAGCAGAATCAATGAGAAGGAGCTAAGGGAACCAAACATGGACTATGTTAATTAATGTCAACTTTCTTGAGAAATCCTACTGTTCCTAATAATGAAAGATTTTCTTTATCTGGATATTCTTCTACTTGAAAAAAGGAAGGAGGGAAGAAGGAAGGCAAAAAAAGAAATTCAGGTATTTTTAAATTGCTTCTATTCTATAGTAGTTCATTCAATAATTTGACCTAATGCCTTGAAATAACAAAGGATAACCTGGGGTATCTCGAGACATCACTGGAGACATTGAGTTAAAAAGAACATTCTGACGTTGATGCTGTGTAAAGCTAATTTCAAGTCCATTGTTACTAGGACTCTCTACTTGCATTCATTCTCTTCATAAACATTTAGCGAGTGGCAGGCACATAAAGACGAAAGGTGTTTTAGTAAGGGGTGAGATGAATACTAGTAAAGAATGCCTATGGTTCTCCCATCTCCAGGGGAGAGAGTCACGAGAACAAATCATGACCATCCAGGACGCAGAGCAAGTGCTGTGAACAGGAGCTGTGCACTGAGGAGCCCAGGGTCAGGAGGAGCTACACGCGCTGCGAGGCCCACGGGGAGGTAAACCCATGCACCCGTGTGTGACAATATCTAGCCTGCCTTCCTAATGACGCCTGACAGAAACAACCCACAACATTTGATGTAATGAAACCCAATGAGGATTCAGAATAATCTCCTTGTGCTCTAAGTGGGTCAACAGAATAAACGTTTATGTCATTGTAATTTCTGCTCAGTGGGTCACACAAGACCTTATAGAAATACAAAACCCAGAGGGATTTCTGGCAATAATTTTAGTCTCCTTTATGTCCTATAAGAGACAGAAAACTAAAGTATCTAAAGTAAGATTCAAGGTAAGATGATGATTACAAGATATACTGAACATGGCAAATTATTGTTATTTTTTAAATAGTGTGGTATCACATGTTTTTTCCATTAATTTTTAAACCTACAAGAATTTTCAGGGAAATCAAATCCATATAGTTCTGACTCATTTACACCCATTACTCATCAATGTCGTTTTAAACAAATCCCTGAACGCCTAAGAAATCTTTTTTCTTAGACAGGCACACCATTTAAAACAGCCAGAATCTAACCTACATAAACTTAAGTTTAACCAGATATGCTGAACCTGGAGTGCCTACAAAATCCGAAAGAGGTGGAGAAAAGTTCTTGTGTATCCTTTCAACATGATTTGGTTTTATCCTGGAATAACACAAACATGCCAGAGCTAATCAGCTCCTGCTCCAGCCAAGAGCATAACAAGGCTCTGACACATCTATTTAAAAACCCCAATGAAATGAAATCTCATCTTTACCAGTCTAGTTTCCTCACATCTAATATTTTATTTTTGGCTTTCTGGCCTAAAGCTGATGTGAATTCTGCAGAGTTATCAATTTTCAGAAAGAAATAGTTTTTAAAAAGTTTCACTGAGAAGACACGGCTAAGAATGTTAAGAGACATTCCCAGGGGCTTTCTCTGCCTTTAGCAGACATTAACCTACCTCTGGGTGTGTGTGTGTGACAAATAAATGAATGGGAAAAACAGGAACCTCAGTTAAGTTAAAGGACAAAGAAGCCTCATTTTCTCACAGCCAGACCAAACAGGAGTTGGCTAGAGTGCCCAGTTTTCAGGAGTAATTTGGCTTTGACATCACCATCCTATAAGCTATAAAAACATTTGAAAAAACAAACAGTAAGAACAGAAAATACACGAACAAACACAATGCTGAATTCTCACAAAGAGAATGTCATAAAACCATGAGGTGACAGGGAGAAAAACTTCCTCAAGGTCATCAAACTTCTAAGCACATAATTCCCCAAGATTTTTAATACGGATGAAACTCATGACTGGGAAGAACACCACAGTCCTGTTTAATGTCCATTTCAATCTTTAGAACTAAGTGGTAACTACCCAGGTAGTCCACCAAGGCCTTCATCAGGCTCCAACTTAAGAACACAGTTCAGTTTTTTTTTTTAATTTTTAATTTTTTTTGTTTCAGCATATTACAAGGGTACAAATACTTAGGTTACATATATTGCCTTTGCCCCACTTGAGTCAGAGCTTAAAGTGTATCCATCCCTCAAATGGCGCACACTGCACCCATTAGGTGTGTATATACCCATCCCCTCCTCCCCCCTCCCACCTGCCCTACACCTGATGAATGTTACTACTATATGTGCACGTAAGTGTTGGTCAGTTAAGTCTGTTAATACCAACTTGATGGTGAGTACATGTGGTGCTTGTTTTCCATTCTTGTGATACTTCACTTAGTAGAATGGGCTCCTGCTCTATCCAGGATAATACAAGAGATGCTAGATCACCATTGTTTTTTGTGACTGAGTAGAACTCCATGGTATTCGTATACCACATTTTATTAATCCACTCATGTATTGATGGGCACTTGAGTTGTTTCCATATCTTTGCAATTGTGAATTGTGTTGCTATAAACATTCTAGTGCAGATGTTTTTTTTTTCCTTTGGGTAGAGGCCTAGTAATGGGATTGCTGGATCAAATGGTAGTTCTACTTGTAGCTCTTTGAGGTATATCTCCATATTACTTTCTACAGAGGTTGTACTAGTTTGCAGTCCCACCAGCACAGTTCAGTTTTTAAAAGAAAACTACCCTGGGCAGAAGGGAAATTTAAAAATCTAGCCAGGAAGGACCTTCTCCCTCCATTAACTGTGACAGCTTTCAAGACCCACCTACCCCTCATACTGCAAGAGTTGCTTGAGTGTTCTTAGACCCGGACTCCTAGCTTCAACGTGAACACCTAGCAAAAAAGCTGAGTGTTATTCTCTACTTTCCCCTTTCCCAGACTTTCCCGTTGCCAAGGTGGCTGGCAGGAGCTTCACAGCCTAGCCTTAGCTCCTTGGTATGTATTATCCAGAGATGTCACTACTACTGCCATGCTGTCTTGCCTTTCTCTTAACCAAGTGCTAGAATCCCCAAAGACTCGTTTGAAAAGGATGGCTCCTTTTGAGTGAGTAATATTTATAATTGCGATCATTAGGGTTTGAAATTTATTCTAATAATAGGGTTTCTGAATGAATACATGATAATGGAACACATTAATAACTACGAAGAGAGGTAGTAATTCATGCCTGCCATTCTGTATGCACGTGCTAAAATGAAAGCCCGACAGAGAGAACCACCCACCTAGCCTTCTGGATATCTCTGCACCTACTGTTATACCTGCTCACTGAGCTACGGACCACAATGGAAGCTGACTCAGCATGCTCAGAACTTAACTCATTACAATCCCAACCTGCTCCTCCTGCACTTTATTGGTAAAGAGTGACCATCCATCTAGTAGCTCTAACCACATCGCTTTCTCTCAGTGCCATAATTCAAGTGGTCCCCAAGTCCTACTAATTTATCACTTGCTTGCCTGTCCCTTTACTCTTCGTCACTGCCTTCTACTGTTTTAGTTCAAGACCTCTACAGCTCCTGCCCAGATACTGTACTAAAATACACTAAAATACCTGCTAACTAGTCTCCTTGCCTCTAGGTGAGTCCCTTACGAATTTCTCTTCTACTCTGCCTCCCAGGCTAGCTTCCAAAATGTAAGCCTTGTAAACAAGGAAATCATATTTGAAGAAAACATTGGTGAATAGTATTATAATCTTGGGGAATAAAAAATATTTCTAAGCATGACATAAAAGCTAGAAGGCATAAATATGATTACTTAAAAACATCTTCTGTAAGATAAAGACACCATAATCAAAGATTAAAAACAACTGGAGAAAATATCTGCAACATATATGGTGTGGGACGTATGAATTTACTTAATATTCAAAGAGTTCTTACAACTCATTAAGAAAAATACCTATCTATAAATTTGAAATAACATCTTGAGTCCATCCCTTGGCCACAGCAGGAGAGAAAAAATTATTGCAAATAATTATAAACCTGTGAAGAAGGCATAAAGTGTCCTGTAAAGATTAGGAAAATTGATTAGATATCACCATTACTAAACCTTCTTCAAATGCCCTTCCTAGATTTAATTACATTACACATCAGCACTGAGATACCTTTAAGCAGTTGAAAAATGCCTCTGGTCTCTCTTATTTGTGCCTTTGGAACACAGTGGAGCATGTTTGCACAGAACAAATCATTCCCTGTAAAGCTAGAAGGGCCTCTTTGCCTGATTATTGATGTTTCAGCTTTGAGCCAGAAGGTTAAAGTCTTCAGGAACATTTCTGAGCTCACACAACACCAAACCCTATTATTCATCAGCACCAGCCTCAGCTGGGAGGCCAGAATAAATGCCCTTCAGGTGAAAATGACTGCTTTTACATTTTTTCCTGAACTAAGTGATCAAATTATACAGACGGCAGAGTATCGCAGAGTGTACAAAACTGGCATTACTGACATACCTGCCAAAAACACTTACTCTACCTAGGCATGTGGTCACCCAGAAGGAATGTGCCATGATCCTAAATGGAAACAGTACAGATGACCCCTCTGTCAGATGAAAGCTCAGATGAGATGGTAAATTTACTGCACCCATAAGAAGAGATCTATTTTGTTAGAAAAGCAAGTAATTCAAATTTCTGATATAGCTTTTTATGTGAACCTGGAACATATGTGAATCACCTACTACAAGATGACAAAGGAATCTGAGCCAAAAACTCTAGACAGTATTAGTGTCCATTTGCCAAAAACAGAACTTAAAAAATGAAGCTTAGACTAATAACTGAAATGCAATTATGAGTACACTGGGGGGAAACATAGGGGGTTAAATCCAACCAAACAGCACTGGAAATTAGAAAATTTAACCAATTATGTTCTAGTTTTTAAAATGCAGGGCTGCACTGAGGGACCCACTCATCAGAGTACCACCACCATGAGACAGATGGCTAATGCATGAATACATTATTTTGTTATTTTGAATTGTCTTTACTTTGTGAGCACTACTCATAATGCTTTTGAGAATTATGCCACAGGCATGAATTCAATTTTCTAAACAGCTTAAAAACATTTTTTTTTTTTTTGGATTGGATTTTTAAATTTCTGTCTTGTGCAATGAATTTGTGGGAATTCAAACCTTGACCAGTGGTTTCTCAAACCCCATTTGATTCTATCATTTGCCTCTGATAAAATGCATAAAATGTTCTCCCAGTAAGGTGAGGCTTACAAAGCCACATTCATTACTCCTGGCTGAAATGGGCTCAATGGCTTTTGGAAATGAGCATCACCCATGGAGATACATAATGCGATCGTTTAGAAGGCTTGCACACTGGCAAGGGGCCGCCAGTCTAGAACTCCACAACCTGCAAGGCACAAAACCTGCCAAGAGAGAACCAAATCCCACTCCTGGGCCCCCCTTCCCTTTCCTGGAGAAACAGGGTGGTTTGAAGGAGTGTGCACCAGGACATGCTGTAATGTTGCTACTCCTCGGGATATTGCAGAGAGACACAGAGAAACTGTAGGTCAGAAGAACAGAATCAATATTACTAAAACAACATGTAGCAACTGCAGCTTTGTCTCTGGCAGGCCTAGGGGGGCCTCATGTGAGGCCAACAGGTTGTATGCTAAATTAACAAACAAAAGGCAAACAGCACAACACTTCCTTAAAACTAATATGACTCTTCCCCGAGGCCCCGGTTTTCAGACATACCCACTCTGGGATAAATAACTGTGGAGACTCACTCTGGGGAGCATGATGCCCCTCGGCAGCTTTGTCTTCGTGCCCATCGTAGGCCCTGCTGGACAGCTGCCTGTTGGCAGTCTCCAGTCGATCTATGAAAAAAGAGGAAGTGATTAGAAAGAATGCATACGGATTTAAGTTGTCATCCAACCAAGAAATGGAATGGGTGCCAAGGGGTGGGTATGAAGAGATGCTCAGGCAGGAGCCCAAAACCGAACAACTCGGGGAAGAACAAGAACTACGTTCCAAAATACCAAAAGCAAAGCTGTCAGATGCCACACTGTGTCTTCCTGCAATCTAATGCCAATGGGGACAACTGCCTCTCTGTCTCCAAGGCCCCACACCTCTGACTTGACATCCTCACAAAGCGGAATAATCTCCTTGGCCTCAAACCCAGCCCTAGTCTAACCTTGACCATCAGCTCTACATTTTAGGCACTGACAGCTATCTGTTATCTTGGAATCAAAAAACTAAAAATAAATACCAAAAAAAGGTCAAAATGGCCTAATGGATGAATATGGTACACAATGAGTTCTATGTTTGCTCAACCCACTTGGCAAATCTTCATTTATTCAATTAAATAATCCAGCTCAACAAATATTTATTGGACATACATGATAAACAAACAGAAAAGGGTTTGTGATAACGGAACAGGTGAGATGTAGCTATCAGTACATTTGAGTGTTCTGACACATGAGGCAACTGAAAAATGGCCTGGCTGAAAGCCAAGTAAAATGTTATAGGTTAAATCATCGTGCACACTGGAGGCTGCCAAGGTCCAGTAGCAGGTGGCTCCTATCTTTCAGTGAGTATATATGTCTACTCTTTTCACAACTGTGGGGTTTTTTTCCCCCAAGAGGAACATATGTCTAGTTCTGTCTTCTATGCTGCACCTAGCAAGTGTTAAGTGCTGCCTTTCAAACAGTGCCACCAAATGATTCAGCCAGTTGCAGAAAGTGTTGTGCATCCAACGTTGGTCTTTTCAAATAGTCATGAGTCACTATTGAGCACTTTTAAAGCAAGAAGGAGCTGCACAGACTCCCTTGCTTCCATGGGCTTCTGTACAATTGTCACTTCTAAGGCTCAATGCTGCAACCTACAACTTACAAGGCAGAAAAGAACAGTTCTGCTCTTTGAGTGCCTCTCCCCTTCCCCAGATGGTTGGAATTTCCAATATTATCAAACACAGGTACGCTAGCACCTGTAGCAAAGCAACCTGGCCCCAAAGTCATACTGTTAGCTACAAGGGTAGTTTGGGACAGAGAAAACATGAGTAGAACTTGGCGTGCCTCGGAGGTCTCTGTTGAAATCATGAAGTCTTCTAATCTCGCCTTCCAGTTTGTTTCTCATCGCCTTGTCGAGAGACTCACGTTTGGTGGTAGACTTGACCAGACTCTCATAGGCTTCTGAAATTCTCTGAAGTTCTTTTTCAAACTAAAAGGAAGAACTGGCATTAAAATGGGACTTTTGACATGCATGCAGGTGTCTCAGACTGATTCGTAGACATTGCAAGTGTAAAGGCTGTATCTTCAATGCAACCTTTCTGCATCTCACATTTCATGTCTACCAAATCTTGTGATCAGTTTCACTCCTTCATCTGCCCTCTGTGGGCTACACTAGGATCCTGAAAATTACAGGCTCACAAGTCTGGCTGGACCATCTGATGCCATCTTGTAAAAGTCCCTCTGTACCAATATTAGAAAGAGGTAAATCTAAACACAACTTAAATCTCCTCTATTTTGTATGGCAACTTACAGCTATTATGATTATTCCCAGTTAACATAAGGAAAATATGAAAGTACAAACAAACTAAAGGACTACGACTAGAACACAGGTTTCCAGACAGCAAGTACAGTGCTCTTACCAGAGACCCACTCTGTCCCCAAAGGAACATATTAATAAAATCCACTCAAAGAAAAGCTTCATTACTCAGTGTGTTTAGCCCTCTGTCTTTAAGTTATCATGTAAAGGATTAATGAATTTGTACCTAATTGTAAACAAATGTATCATAGAAAACCTCTTTATATGCAGGACTTGATAGATAAGGGATTAAAACTATTATTTTTTGTATTTCGTTAAATCAAAAACTATAACTGGAGGAGCCTTTCATCTACAGCACACTAAAACTGCTGTAACAGGAGTCTAATATACAGTATGCTTTTGAAGTAGATATCAGTAAATCCCATCGTGTTGTTGTGTAACACAAATGCAGGAGAAAAGGTGTGACTGGGTGAGAGGCCCACAGACATGGACGCTGCCGCTGGAAGTCGGAATCAGAAGGAGAGTTGAGGGGCTCAGAGCACTAGCGCCCCTCGCTGGGCACCAAGAGACCAGAGTCATGTTTTCAACGTTCTCCACAGGAGAGTGATGTCACCAGGAGCCAGGCACCCTCTTTTCTGAACCCCATTTGCCCAGATCAGAAAAGTTCCTGACGAGATTCCTATAAAAAACATCCTAACAGATATTCACTGTTCACTGAATGTGTCAGATACTCTTCCGGGGGGCCAAGGACACAGAAATAAGGAAGGCTATTCCTGGCCCTTAGGAGCTGAGAGTCTAAGCTGGCCTGTACCCAGATGCACACACTTCTACAACTGCAATGTGGTAAGGGGTACGATGGTGAAAGGCAATGACAGCCTAGAGATAAAGTAATTAATTTTGCAGGGGTGAGGAGAAGTTTCTTTAAAAAAGATTGCAGAGAAAATACCATTTAAAATGAGTCTTGAAGAATGAACAGATATTTGCCAGGCAGAAAAGAAAAGGTCAAAGGGCTTTGGCCTTCTGTGCAGAAGACAGGGCATGAGCCAAGACACAAGGCCATGAAAGCGAGTGCATGCCTTTGACAGGACAGGTGGTCCAGGGATGAGGGCGAGGCAGAAGTGGCAGGAGCCAGGGCCAAAAGGAAGGACTTGACTTTACGGGCAAGGGAGGATTATGCGAGGTGGAAGGCACTGGGGAGGAGAGAGTTATAAGCAGAAGGGCAGCATGATCCTACCAGAGTTCTGAAAGAGATAGAACTAAAGGAAGAGGTTGGAAGGTGAAGATGGGGAGAGAAGGAGGGAGAACGGAAGTCCGGGTAAGAAGCTCATGTAGATAGCTCAACGACAGATGACAAGGGCATGAAGTACGACAACTAAAAGGACAAATTCCAAAGACGCTGAAGAGAAGAATCAGCAGGTCTTGGTGACGGGGTCTGAACAGTAAGGGAGACAGAAAGCAAAGACGACACAGATAGTCACGCTTGAAGATGGGGTGATGAGACTTGATCAAGATAAATAATTACAAAAGAAACAGGTTTGTCCAAGAAAGAAAATCGGTCTGATTTGGGAGAAACCAAGTTTGAGGAACCTGCAGCACATATTTGCAAAGATTTCTAGTTAGCAGGTGGAGATGCAGGTCTGAAAGTCAGGAAAGTGGCCATGGTGCCATCAGTACACAGAAGACAGAAGAAGTCCCGAAGTAGAGACCACTTAGGGAGATCAAGAGAAGACTAGAGGGCCAAGGATGGGGGTATTCATGCCAAGGGGTGGCAGGGTACAAAAACCAGGGGGAAAAACTGAAGCCAGTAGAGCCATAAGAGCCGTGGAGCCAAAAAAACGTAAAAGAAGAGAGAGACACTGTGGTCAGTGGCCCTGGAGGTTACAATGGAGCCACCACGTATCTCAGAGGAGGCCAGTCGGGGGCTGGAGAGTGCTGGGGCTTCTGCTCACCGGCTGCCAACCAGGCTGAGCCGAGAACACCACGGCTCCTTTTGGTACCATGTTATTTTCCCAAGGGCCTTCTTATACCACAGTTGATTCTTCCACGGTCCCCTCATTTCAACAAGGCCTTTCTGCTTCTTCCAAAGACACCATCAATTGTTGGTAATGTGGAAGCACAGAGAACAGCGTGTCCTAAATCCTGTTCAGTTTTACCACACATTATATTCCTTCCTTTTAATTTTGTTTTCAAAAGAGGTATCTCCCAAACCCACCACCATTTCTACGGTAATTTTATCTATCAAAGGTGGCCTTTGTTTTAGACAGGTGGGCACGCCACAGGAAAAGTCCCCTTCAAGACCACAGGGCATCCCCTGGTCACTAAGGAAGCTGAAAGTACCACAAACCCTTGAGGTGTCCACCGTGACAGTGGTGCTCATCCTGTAAGCCAGGGACAACTAGGAAGCCTTCCTTAACTACACCACCCGCAGGAACCTTCCCTGGATCTGATTTTATAGTATTTTCATCTGTTCTATTTACCTCACTGGAGTTCTGATGTGCACGTGCATTCTGTGTGTCTGATTTGACTGTTAACTCCTTGAGGGTAGAAATAGCTCTTACTGCCCTAGAATTGTGGCATAACTAATTAATTAATCTTTAAATGTATAACCCTAAAGAGAGACTTGGATACCAATAAACTATACCTGATCGTGGGTTCTTTCCTTTCCGCAAAACAACTTTCCTCTGCACATTGTAAAAGACAACTTCAGGATCCCTATCATGGTGTAGTTTACTATCTCAAAGGCTAAAATAATCCAGAATTGGTATACAGCTATGTGCTTAGAAGGGACGGAAAGAGGAAGGGCAACGGCCTTTACTTCCTGGGAGAAATAACAGCTGTAATGGTAAAGGAAAATTAATGTGTCATGGATGTGGTTTGTCCAAATCTCATGTTGAAATCTGATCCCCAGGGTGGTGGTGTGAGAGGTGGGGCCCAGTGGGAGGCGTCTGAGTCATGGGGGTGGCCCCCTCATGAATGGCTTGAGCGAGTTCTTGCTCTTGTGAGACTAGATTAGTTCTCGAGGGAATGGATCAGCACCCATGAGGGTGGGATGTTATAAAGTGGGACACGCCCCTTGCGTTTTGCTTCCTCATGAGCAGATGCTGGCCTGGTGCTTCTGGAACATTCCGGCCTGCAGAACCAAGAGCTAAATCTACCACTTTTCTGTATAAATTTCTCGGTCTCAGATATTTTGTTATTGCAACACAAAATGGACTAAGACAGCGTGGTTATAGAAGACAGAGCTATGACTACATGCAGGGAGTTAAAGAGCTATAGATTTTGATTCAACATAAGGAAAAATCTCCTAACTACATTATTCAGGAGTATAGTATAGCCAGTAGTGAGCTGCTCTTCTCTGGAAACGTTCAAGTGAAAAATAAATGACCTCCTATCAGAGACATAAAGCAAGGATTCCTAAGGGGTAGAAAGTTGGACTAGACTCATTTAAGAATTTTAAGTCTAAAGCTCTTTTATTTCTGACTGCAAATGCCTTCAGAGTGAGAATCACACCTTCTTCTTCGTATCCTCCATGTCCAGAACATCTTAAGCACCCTGTGACATTTGTTAAAGATGAAGGGAAAGTTGGACAGGCTGGCTTTGACAGAAAAACTTTTGGGGCCTGTTCAGACTCTGAGTCTGGTGCAGGAAGGGAATATGAGGTCTGCCTTCACGACTCCCCTTCCCCCTTCCAGCCCAGGTGTCAGGGAGCTCTCCCCGCAATCACAGAGATGCACTCAACGTCCCAGAAACAGAACTACGCAAGCAAAGCAGAAAGCCCTACATGACTGCCACTGGCACTGTCGCAAAAAGCAAAGGAGCAGAGAAGGACCTGAGAAAATCTCAGCCATTCCTAGCTCCAGATGCTGGCTTTTTTCTTGAACACTTTCATGTGTACAGCTCAGGGACACACAGGACCAAAGAAAGGCCTGCAGTCCGAGCCACAGATTGCCCGATCAAAGCCACTGTTGTTTCACTCACAAAAGAGGGTCTTCACTAAAGCAAGCCTGGGGTAACCATAAATGCTTGGCCCTTTCCCTAGAAATGTCCATCTATTCCCTGATGGCTTCTGAGGCCAACCTACTCGACAGCCCACAGTCTGGTCCTGGTGGAAACTCCATCCATTAATTAAGTTTCAGGAAAACTGGGAGGAAAAAGCAGCAAAATGAGTACCCAAAAGGAAAGACTAAAAAACAACAGCTCTTTCTGGGGGTCCTTGACCATCATTCCAACATTAACAGTGATAATCACTACCTTGCGCCTCTTTGGAAACAGGGTCTTCATATCTACACTAGGATTTGGCAGTCTCTGAATTTAATCGTTCTTTTCTGCTGTGTTCCTGGCACAGTATGTGTAGGCTAAGCTCTGCAATTAAAAATTCATCTATTTTTGGTTCTGCCATTACAGTGCAATCTCTGCAAGGGCCAAAGTGCTCTCAATGCTCTGAGGATCCCAGATGGGATGATGATGTGGGCACACTGTGGTCACATCCTACATCATAGTACAGTAGGCCAACTCAAAGCAGGGGTCAAATCCATGCCAGGGCAACTGGCAGCTATCATCTCTGAGAAGCAAGGGTGTCACCTCATCCAGCCACCCTCTCCCCAGATCTAAGGTTCAAAGAGCTGCTAAGAACACTGAGCAGAAAGGTCAGTGGTGAGGGAAGATCTGGGATCAGGATGATCCTGGGAACACAAGGCGTAAAATGTTATGCCACAAAGTTCACACGATTCTTCTGCCTCTTGGTCCTAGTTCTTGAGGACAGCTATAGAACTAATGATGATTATGGCAAGTATCCATCAAAGATTGAGGTTTTAAATTGACAATTCTGGTTTGACATACATGACAGATCAATGAAATGTAGTACAGTAAGTCCTCATGTAATGTCATCCTTAGGTTCTTGGAAACTTCAACTTTAAATGAAATGACATACAGCAGGTCCTCTTTCAATGTCATTTTGTGATAACATCAATGAGAAAAAAATTGTTTCTTTATGACGCGCATTTTTTTCCTCATCAAAGTAATAACAGTGTAACATAACAACGGGTTTCCAAGAACCCACTGATGACATCAAGTGAGGACCTACTATATTTGCAGAACCATTTATAATATTCAAGGGACTGAAGGAGTTTGGGTTTCCAGAAGGAAAACAGTTTTTGATTTGTTTCCCTTTTCAGAAGCCATCAAAATCCTTTTGACCACAAATTTTAAGAATCATCTTCTATGCAGGCAAATCAAGTCACTGGGGGATTAAGTCATTTGGTTTTCAAAATGGAAATGTGCATCAACATCAAGAAAGAGATGTTATGTTACAGGTCAATAGAAAGTATATATTGATAGAGAGGTCAAAGAAGAATAACAAGACCTCCCAATTTCTGCACTGTCCATGTAACTCTTTACAAGCATCCATAGGAAAACACCCAGCACCAAATCCTGCCCTCAGGTAGGCCTGCACAGCTCCTGGACATGTCCGCCCTAGAGCTTCAGCAGGGGTGAAGAAAGAAATACTCATTTCCCGAGAAATGCTGAGTTGGCGCTTCCCGATTTTCAGACCATCCCAAGAAAAAAGCAGAGCCAGGAGGTGTCAGAGGCAAGCTTGGGCCTGTGCAGCAACTTACAGGCCCAAGCCCTGGAGACAACACGCCTGTTTCCCAACTTCTAAGGGTGCGAGCGGGGGTGGGAGTGGGGCTGCAATCTTCAGGCAGCCCCTGCTTGTTTCTGGCTCTCATTTTTCTCCTCCAATAAAGGCAGCCAGAATTCCCTAAGCCAAGTCTGGTCTTGACTCCAGGGAGCTCCCAACCCTTTTAGTGGAAGCTCCACACAAACATGCTGGGGCACATGTCTGTGAACATTTGTACCATTGAATCCACTGCTCCCTGCTTTTCACTGTCAGCCCTCTGGAAGTGAGAGGGGCCCACTGCTCTGAAACCCTGACCAGCAAGACCAGCTTTACCTATGAAATCAACACTAAATAGTGAACATCAAATGGGCCAGCCAGGAGCGTTAGTTACCATGTGGAGCCACAGCAGCAATGCCCTTATAGTCAGGTAGGGTTTGTACTCCTACCTTTCCTCTTTACAAAGACCTCTTATTGCAAGGACAGAGGTAGGCGCTTAGACTCGTATAAGATCACTACTACCATGCATGCTTCCTTGCCCCCGGAAAGGAAACTTGAGTGCCCTGTGGCTCTCCTACCCTAAAATATCCTGTTACCTTTGTCCTCTCCCCTCTTCCAACCTACCTGCAGTACATCAGATGCTGACTTGTGGGTCATCACGAAATCGCTGCCTGGCAACAGTTTACTCTTGCTGGGTGTTCTCCTACTTACTTTGGCTCTTAGCATAAATCCCTAAGAATGCAGCTGCCATACATTCTAACATTCGCACGATCACTACACAGGCTGGAATTACTCAGCACCCCCAACCCCCAGTCACAGGTGTATGGAAAGCACACAATCACTTGTACTCTTGACCCTCTAGCGTGAGGCAACGCCGCTTTTTGCAGAGACCAGCTAATGAAACAAACACATAAACACACCTGTCTGAGAGTCTCAGATTTAGAGGAAAAATTGATGGCTGTCAATTCATTCCTCTGTGTTAACTCTCGGGGTTCCCTCTTCCACACTTGTTCACCTGCAGGAATCCTACTTAGCCTCTGAGTCTCCGATCTCTGCTGTCCCTAACTGTGACTCCTTCACACTCCACTGCAGGTGCCAGCTTACGTGACTCTCTCCCCTTCAGGAAAGTAAGCTCCTCCAAGACAGGCACTGGGTGATACTTATTTTTGTCTCCCTAAAGCCTTGCACAGTGCCTGGCATAAAAAGGGGCCTAGTTAAATGTTGGCAACTAAGTGAGCAAATCAACCCCACGTGACCAGCTAAAGAATTCTGTTCCTTCCAGAGGACCTTCTCCCGCCCATTACTCCGGGAAGTCACACACCTTGTGGAGCTTGTCGGCATTGTCGTAGTAACCTTGAAGTTCCTGGTGGAGCACCCGGTTCTCCTCTGTTAGTATCTCCACCATTTGCTGGGCTCGCTCCACAATCGCAAAGGCATCTGGCCCAAGCTGCTGGCTGGGGGAGGCGGCCGGCGGGGGCTGCGGGGCGGCCAGGGTCATCGGCAGTGGGAGCGGCAAGGAGACGGAGTGCAGCGGCCCGCTGACGGAGGAGGTCTGGGAGGACACCGGGCTGTGCTGCTGCACCGTCGCCGGGAACGGAAGTTGGCATGGGCGGCTGCAGGGCAACAGAAGACCAGCAATCAGATCTAGGGGAAGTGGTGGGCACAGGAAGGAAGCCCCACCAATACTGGCACTGCCGATGGCTTCGTGGCCAGAGGTCACCAATGCACTTCCCAGAGCGCAGTGTTCACTGCTCCCCTCTGATTCAGCACCGTTCTGGCTACTGGCGAAACACAAACAAGACAGACCCGGCCCCTGCTCTGAGACGCTTACATTCTAGGGGAGAGAAACAGGCAAGCCCTCCAACGATAAACAGACAAAGCCAAGCATCAGAAAGTAATGAGCACTCTCCAAAGAATAAAGTGGAGTGATGCAAAGGCGAATGACTGAGTGGCTACTTCCTGCCGAGAGGTCAGGGAAGGAGTCTCTGAGAGGCAGAGGTTTGAGCTGACCTCTGCATGGCAGACGAGAAGGAACCCGTGGTTTGGACAGAGGTGGTGAAGAAGTGGGGGGAAAGGAGTTTTCCAGGGAGGGGAGGCAGCTAGCACACAGGGCCCACAGCACGAATTTGCACTGGCCTAAGCAAGTGGAAGGAAGCGAGCTGGTATGAGGTGCAGCCAGCACACAGCAGTGCAGGACGAGACTGGAGCCATGCGCAAGGGCCTCTGTGAGCCACGGCCAGACTTCCCCTTAAAGTGTACACAGAGGCCAGGGGAGGAGCTGCCTCTGCTCTTGGAGTATGCAGACAATGCAGTGCATGGTGGCAGGAAGGGATGGTGGCAGGAGGGCACACGTGGAGCCCAGCCAGGAGGCCCAGGTGTGGCCCAGGTGAGAACTGACCACAGGGCAGAGGCAGAAAGGAAACACTCTGGGATTTGGGATTTGTTTTGCATATATCATGTATGGAGAGACAGGGAGCTAGGAAAATAAAATTACTCCTAGATTTTGGGCTCTACAAAAATGGATAGGGGTACCATTTAACGAACTGGGAAGTCTTGGGGGAGGATCTGACTTGTGTTTTGTTTTGCAGGGGTCAGGGAGGTTTGGAGATCACAGGTCTAATTTTATCCATATTGAAGAGAACACATAGAAGTGTCCCTTGATGGCTCAAATTCCTGGTATTAACTCCTGTTTCTGAAACCATGAATTTCCATCCCCAGTCCCCACTCCTAACAATTCACTCCTTGCTATTCTGTTAAAGTGTGTCCTGAGAATCACTGTGTTTTCTGGCAACCTAAGCCAAGGGCTCCTAAAAGCAACATTTAAAGGTATAAAGAGCAGACATAGCCTTGGTGTTAGTTCTCCAACCACAGCTGCCTCTCTTCTGCAGAGACTTGGCAAACTAGTTTTCCCGATGGCCTCCTTGTCTAGGACCTGGAGGTTAGGCGCTAAAAATCAGCACCAACCCTAAATTCTCCACATTCTGTATCCAAGGGCTGAGCCCTTGGGAGAGCCAGCCACTTCTAATCAGTCCTGGTTACATGTGTCACCTTTCAGAACCTGTGGCTACCCATGGCCAAAGCTCTCAGAGGTAGCCCTGTTTTTCCAAGTAGGTCACCTAGCCTTATATTTTTCTTTTAATCATATTTGCTGAAATGTTTTTGGAGCCTGTCCACCTCTATATCTCTCATTTTGTAAGCATTCGTCATAGCCAGAATTCCTCTGAATGCCAACTCCTAGCAGCTAAATGTCAAACTCTAAAAGAAAATTTGACAAGGGTCACCTCAGCCCTTCCTACATATATATGCACCCCTTCATAAAGACCCCAGAATAAGCCCAGCAGATCCTAAAAGAGCAACTAAGCTCAGGCCTTGCTTGGTAACT
This sequence comes from Indri indri, assembly GCA_004363605.1. Classification (NCBI taxonomy): domain Eukaryota; kingdom Metazoa; phylum Chordata; class Mammalia; order Primates; family Indriidae; genus Indri; species Indri indri. The sequence goes on from RJWJ010002140.1 coordinate 55,580, forward strand.
AACATCAAAGCACTCCACCGGGGCTCAGGAGCTACTTCCCACCTGGATTTCCTATGCCTTCAATCTAGCAGCCCCTTCCCTTTTATGTTAAAATAACAGGGACCTAAGTTCCCCAGGCAAGGTGAAGAACCATGGAGCTCAATGCAATCGTTTATTCTGTGAGTGAGTTTCACGTTCCATCCTCCAATTTCAGAAGGGAACACTTTCTGGGGGGAGATATAAACCATTGCTCCTTTTCTCCACACACCTTCCACATAACTCCCTGGCCATCTCTTTGTACACAGAACATTTCTGCATTTTGATGAATGTGTGCCCCTTCCACATCGAAGTGTGTGTGAATATATGTGTTGACCTGTGTGTACAAGGCAGTCCAACTCCACCACAACAGTGAAATTCACAATGCCCAGCTTCCACCCCAGGTCACAGGAACACCTATCAGGTATGGACCTCAAACACCACAGGTCTGTCACTACATTAGTGCTTCCTACAGTCTGGATAAATCCTGCAATACATTTTTCACTGAAGGAGGTTACCTTGGCAAGAGCCAAATACCACAAATTACACCAACACCTCTGAATTAAAGGAAGAAACCCACTCCCACCTCCTGAGCATTCCCGTCACACTTCACCCAGTGCCAGAGAGAAATGTGGCTTGTCACCTAGGGGTGGAGGTGGGCACAGATGAGTCTGCAACTTCCTCCTTTTAACATTTATTTAACTCTGGGATTTGTAAGTCACTTATGGCCAATGACGGGCTTATCACCTTAGTCATCTTTTATGTTACGTTACAAGGAAAAGCAAGAGGAGGCGAAAATCAGGTGCTAGTGCTTTCCTGATGCCACTAAGTCATCAATGTCGGTGGCGACTTACCTGAGTGAGGATGCAGGAAAAGTGTGTTTAAGGGACAGAAAAGAATGGGCTTTTTCAAAATGGGAAGTCTTCTGTCACACAGGGAGCAAACAACTCCCTTCCACAGCCATGCTAATGGACACCACATTACAATGGATGATGCGCAGGAAGGAGAGCGAACTTCTACTCCTTGGCCCCACCACTCAGCCAGCTGGGGCTGCTGGGCTCAAAGGTCTGTACAAGCAGATCTGTGCTCAGTGTGAACGAGGGGCAAAGAGTGTCAGGAGAGAACAGGACAATTTCATACAAAATCATACCAGTGCTACGCAACAGCCTATCCTCAGCTTGCAAAGATAATGTATTGATGGGCCACCATTAGGATAAATACTTCCTAGTAATGGGGATACAAAGGAAAGTGAAAAAGAGGAGATGGGAGACAACATTTATTGAGAAACTTCTCGTGAAGAGAATTCCATGCTATAATTGTCTATTTGTGAGCCTATTTCCTCTATTAGGTTGTAAAATCAGAGCGCAGGTAAGCATCCTGCATCTCAGTATCCTGGGATCAAATGCCACTTACACAGTTGTTAAAGGATTTAAGGAGTTTGTATAAAGTCTGATACATAGTAAGCACTGGACAAATGTTAGCTGTTATCACCATTAATATAATTATTATCATCATATCCTACAGCCCCTAATACAGAGCTGGGCACTGTGCATTCATGAGAAGCCCAGTAAGTTTTTTCTGATACAGTTAACATTTATTGAGCACTTTTTACATTCCAGCCACTGTGGCATCTGCTGCTATGTGCACCATCTCATTTTGACTTTTATAAGACAGATATCATTATTAGTCCATTTAAACAAGGAAAACAAGGCATAGAATGGCAACTTGCAAAATATAGGCACAAATAAAACAAAGACAATAGGACCATAGAAGAGATTCAAGCCTGGACTGTTCATTTCCAGAGTCCCTGGAGCTCACTACTTCCCCACACTAGTGAGAGCAAGGCGGGGAGGCAGCCAGCCTTTGGTCCCGAGCTCCTGGGTTTCTAACACTTTCCTGTGGCTCAGCCTGAGCCGCCATCATATCCACTATCCACACCCAAACACAAAAGCACCAGAACTTTCTGTAGGTTCAAGCAGCCTCAGGGTAAGCAGGAGGGCTAGACACCTGCTTCTGAGTTGTTTTTCTTACACTATAACTTACACTCGATATAATCGTTTCATAGTGAATGTCTTGTCTACAGAGAGCACTCAACTAACATTTACTGAGGGGCTATGCTCTCTGCCAGGCACTTTCATCACCTTGCTGAATCCTCACAAAAAACAGAGGCAGGCTCCATGATCCCTACTTTCATGGGAAAATATAGGTTCTGGAGGTCAAATAACAGGTCCTCCTTCTTTCTCAAGGAACCAAATGACCCTTGGAACACACAGGAAGTGACCTTTTTCCATCTGCCACCCAGCCGACCAGTTATTTAAATATATTTGAGCAGAGCTGAAGGAGCCTCTTCTCCCCAAGGTCACAGTTATGTGTGGAAAACAGAAATTACAGGATTTAAATAGCCATATTGAAGAGATAAAATAGCCTCATAGGCTGGCCCTCCACTGTGAATAATCAGGACCCTGCTGTGCAGAGCCCAGCTCCTAGAATTGGCACCCATTTCTTTCCTCTCAACTTACAACTCCACCTGAATCACTCTCCTGACAACCTACCACCAATGGCTTTATATTACTTGTTTTCCTGAATTTTTATTTAAATATAATATTATAATACTTAATATTTCATACATGTGTCTTTTCTCCCTAATTCTCCCTAATCATTAGCATGCAAGTTTTCCAAGGATAGAAAATTGTGATTTACACTGAGCTGGCACCCAATAAACTTTTACCCATTGATTTAGTACCTAAGCTCAAGAGTAAGGTAGACCATGTTTACTTGATAAATTTTCCAAGAATGGATAAACCTTCAACATTGTATTAAGGAATAGATCTCTGGCATTTAGATTTGTTCTGGATATACAGATAGACTCTCAAATCATGAAGCTGCCAATATAATAACATAGCTCCATGCCACTGTCCTTCATCTTGAGTATCTGGGGTCACGGAGTACAGCTCAAACTGGAGTAATGATGTTACTTGGATAGGGGAAACGAGGTCATTAGTGATACCTAATCAATAGTCCATTTGCTCCTCTATATACAAGCTTTCGTAAATAAACTTACTTAAAGTTAAATTTTTACGTCATGCCTGTAAATAAATGTGCCTCGAATAAATAGCACTTTTTATCCACTGTGTCATTTAATTCCCACAAGCTTGGGCATTCACTGCTCTCATTCCATATATAGTATTATCCTATTTTATAAATATGCAAATAAGGCTCTAAGGACACATGCAACAAACCACAGATCTCACAGTCTATACAAAGCAGAAAATGGGCCTTAAGCCCACCATACTCCTACCTCACCAGGGTGCCTGCCCGTGTTCCTTAACATGGGGGTCTCTTTTTTTTTGCCTTAGGGTTGAATTCCAGCTCTGCTTCTTTAGCCGTGTAACCATGGACAAGTTTTTAACCTCTTCTTCACCTTTAAATGGTGATAATAATAGTCCCTACCTCACAGAGCTGTTGTGAGAATTAAATGAGAGGATATGCTTACTGTCTGTCTTTAGGAAAGCACTTAATAACTGTTGGCCTCTGTTATCACCACACACTGCTAATGGGTGTTAGAAGAAAGGCAAGAAGCACCGTCCCTGGGTCTCCCCTTCTTCTTCAAAACTATGTGGTAAGAATTATAGTCCCTGCTCCCAAAGCCTCAGGAGGAATCACGGCACACTCCAGCACGTAATGTGATGCAGATCCCCAGCACAGTTTCAGGGTGACGTCAGTACGCTCTCTCTGGGACGCACTTTCTCACTCCTTCTAGTCCTGCACTGTCCAAAACAGTAGCCACTAGGCACATATGGCTATTGGGCACCTGACGTGGCTAGTCCAAACTGAGATATAAGACAGCAGAATCTGAAGACTTAGTACAATAAATGTAAAATAGCTCAGTAATAGTTTTTATGTTGATTACCTGTTGAGATGATAATGTTTTGGATACAATGGGTTAACTAAAATATGTTTTTTAAATGTTTTAAAATGGGTGAACTGAAATAGACTTTAATATTAATTTCACCTGTTTCTTTTAACTTTTTAAAATGTGGTGTCTAAAATTTTAAATTAGACATGTGGCTCATACTGTATTTCTATTGGACAGTGCTGCTTTAGACCACAGCACATGTACAAAGGGCCTCGTTTTGGAAAGCCAATTCCAGAATTCAGTGAGCAGCGGAGCAATTCATGCGAGCAGACTAGCTGTTCCCGCTCTGTGGTTCCTAGATCCTTCATGGTGATCTGCAAGCTGTATTCAATATATTAAGTTTTATGTTTATCTACAATTAGGCCATCAGGCTAATCTTGAACAAAAATTGCTTGCTTGAAAAAATTTTGCAAAACATGATGGGAAAAGAAAAATCAATGGGCAAATAGATGAAGGATGTGGTCAAGTAATTCACAAAACAGGAAATGAAAGGGGAAAAATACACGTTTTCCAGTGCAAACTTATTAACAGAGAAATAAAAATCAAAACAATTTTTTTAAGTTTATCTATATTAACAATTCGGTTCCACAAGCTTTTATTGAGCCCCTAGGGGAAGATTTTCTTTTTTAATTTCTCAAGCTATGATACGTGTTAGGATTTCATCTGTGTAAAAAACAACGCATAGAACAAAGACTGGAAATAACTTTTACGCAAGCGAAGGCTGACTGTTTGCCAGTGATGGTACTAGGGATGTTTTTTCTATACTTCATACTTTTCTGTTCTTTATACATTTTATATGTGAACATGCACAGCTATTTAAAAAATTCATTATCTAAGTAATACATATACATTATAGAAAAATAGAAAACATACATTTTAAAAGTAAGTAGTGTTATTTTAATAATCAGAAAAAAGTAAAATAAAATTTTAAGTGAGATGAAATAATAAAGGGCTTCTTGGCTGTGAAAAGGTTCAAATTTGAATACTTCTCACTCATAAAAATGCCTCATATTTATGCCACCCTGAAACTTTGCAACTTAACAGTATTTTCTCACAATTTTCTGATCCTCGAAGCAACATAGTGAACAACAGAGTGTTTAACAATGGGAAGGCAATTTCTATTTTCCTTCTTTTTTGGGGTGGAGTAGAGTGGGTGTTACCTATATTTCTAAATTTTTGGACAATGAACATGTTTTATTTACGTAAGGAAGAAAATCAGTTTTTGGAAAAATCAGCTACAACAGGTTGCAGATAAGGAACCTTAGGCTCTGAGAATGTATGCAGCTTGCTACAAGACGGAACAGCCAGAACTCAAACCCCCTGGAATCTTCTTTTCCCGAACCCATGGAACTCCACATCTGGACCCCTTCGGTCATGCAGGTAGCATAAGTCTCATAAATGTTCAAATTAAGACTCGACTCTTAGGCAAACTAAGATCAAAATAATTGCTATGCAGGGTTGATATAGATAATCCTCCTGTTTAGAGAAGTCACTCATTTAATGCACTACAGCTGGAATTGTGTTATGTTTCCTGAGAAAGTAACCTGAACTTGACCCTAGCTTCTTGAAATTCCCATGCTGCAGAGATATTTCTCAGGACACACAGGGCATTTTACTTGGCTCAACCAGCCATAATTCAGCCTAAAAACTGTAGAAAATCCTGAGTTCCATGGTATTTAAAACACATGTTTAGCTGGTGGCATTTAAATAAAGCTCTGTGGCCTCATTTTTGTTAAGTGCAATGCATAGTTTATAATCCAACAGCCTGGGTTTGGCTTACCTTTTGGTTCCACAAAGCAATTCATTTTCACAACTGTATAAACTGCAAATCATAATTCTCCATTCTGGAAACATACACTTACTCCCCAAATGTTCCTCCTTCCTCCAGCCATTTCAAAGTCAAAGAAAGATGGGACCATCAAACCTTCTTTCTTGTAATATGGCACATTCCAAACACAGAGCCCACCAGGATTAAGACCTGTTATTTAGCACATTTCTTCATGTTTGTTCATGTTTTAAACTGCACTCTAGATGCACCGCAGGGCTAACGTGGATTCCTTTAGGGCACATGTTATCTTTAATTTGCCACAGGTATTCTCAGGCAATCCCTCCTCCCGGCACTGTCAGTTAGCAAGTTCCCAGTCAGTACCTTTGACTCTATCCTAAATATAACAAAATCAGGTGGTTTTATGGGAGAAAATGCATAGTGCATTTTTTAAGGAAACAGGGTCCCTCAATTTCAATTTTGGGAACAGGCTCCCTCAATTAATGCAGAACACTGCAAGTCCCCTAACCTGACAAAAAGGAAGGTTGTGCCGATGACTGGCCTGTGACAAAAGGTGAGAAGGCTGCTCTTGGAGAGAAATCCACAGCTCCCTGACATCAACTTATAAAACGCTTTTATCAGCCTAAGACAGAAGGGCTGGGCCAAACACTACCATTTCATGCTTTTACAAAGTATAAAAGTGTATCTATACACCAAAAATCAAATTAATAAGAATATATTCATAGATAAACAAGATATTAACAAACAGTTACCACTCTTCTCTCTGCTTTCAGGGAGCTAGGAAATCAAACCCCTGTGCTGAACAGACAAGATCGAACCTAGACAAAGGGCCAAAAAGAGAATGTACAGGCTCAGAGACTCATCGACATGAGTCATTCTTAGTCTTTTCCCAAGATGATACTGCCTAAAACATGCAAATTGGCCTGAAATTCATTATTTATCATCTTCTGTAACAAAACGTTCTGCTGAAAATGTTTGAAAGAAGACACACACCTTCCACCCAGTCCTCACCTCCAAATGAAAGCAAAACAAAAGACAAACTGAAGCCCACACCCTAGAGGTGTCAGCAAGGTTAAGTTTGCTTCTACAGTCTTCCAGGATATCCAGAGGAAAAGGGTGCATGCAGAGGGCTTTTCTCCTAGAGTCTGGAATACTTAGTCACAATTCTGGTCCTTCTGAAGAAAACAGAGGTGAGCAGGGCACAGGCTAGACATTGCATGTGATATATTCTATAAATCTGATTAAAAATTCACCAAATAAAAATTTAAATCTGTGCTTCCACTGCGACGTACAGTGGCCAAGTGTTTACACTCATGGGAGGGGACAGCATGCTGCAGAGATCCAGGTTTGCACCCTGGGTGTTGTACTTCCAAGCCGCTGACCAAGTTACTTTAACCTCTCTCTCTAAGCCTGGGTTTTTATCACATATAAAAATGGGGATATTCATAGTAGCTGCCCCTTAGAATTGTTAAAGATTAAGGAAGATAACTCACACCAAGTGCCTGGCCCACAGCAAGCACTTGGTTCAGTCCCACTAGTACCACCACTACACCCCCACTGCTCCCCGGTCACCTGCTAAGGGTGGAACAGAGTTCTGGAAAATGGAAAATCAGAGCAAGTGTTAGGGAAAGCAGGTTAGTTTATGCATTAAAAGACATCAATCATTTGAACAAAAGACATGAAGAGCCAATTTTCGAGATCAAATAAATGTAACCCATAAAACGTGCCCCCACCAAAACTAAGCTAGCTAGTAACTGCAAATTAAAATAAAAAGTTAACACTATTTGCCTATTGAATTAGCAAAGTTTTTGTAATTATAATGACTGGTGTTGGTCAAAGTGCAGTAAAACAGGCACTGTAATATTTTTACAAAGCTATCTGGCATCAGAAGCCATTAAATGTTCACCATAATTTACCCCATAATTTCATTCCTAAATAATGATTCTTAAAGAAGTCAGTCAAAATATGGAAAATTTGATATGCATGATAGTGTTCATCACATTATTTATAGAGAAACCAGTATAATTCATATAGTTTCTGAAGTATTACAGCAATAAAAAGGTTGTTATAAAAATAATGAAGGGGTGTGGAAAAGAGTTTGTGATTCAATGTTATCTAAAAAAAAAGCTAAAATGCTAAACTAAGTACAATTTATGATTATAATGTGAAAAAATTAATTTGTACAGGAAAAGTGTTCATAGTTGTATTAGGAAAGTAGGATACAGTAAGTAATTTTTTTAGCATCTCTAGTTTTCCAATTTTTGGAATATGGACAGTTTTCTTTGGAAAACAAATATACATCTTGACTAATTCACTCCAGGCTGCTTTGCTAAAAATCAGATCATCCACCAGTATTCATTCATGCATTTATTTCCATTAGTAGTGCAGATTGCATAAGCAAAGTCACTACTTCTGGAAGTGCTCTGTTGCCTCAAAGTGAGGCAGAATTAATACCCAAATGCTTGCTTTTGGGGGCTGGGGGAATTCTCCATGGTAACAATCTGTCTAATTCCATCTTGTCCTTATTCCTTTCCATTTCCACTTTCAAGTTGAGGAGAAAGTAAAATGGAGCAAGAGGAAAACCAGAGCCTTCATCCCTGGCCAGCACATATTCCCTGCAGACCCCTATCCACACCAGCCATAGCCCTCCGTGACATGGGCCAAGGTGGTGCAAGGAAACCAGGCCTTGGCTAGGGCCTCTCCAAGGGCGTTCCCATGAAAGGAGCCTGAATGGCTTGATAATCACCTACTAGACATCTCCATCTTTAGCACATTAGAGCGGGTGAGAGAATTTGTAAGCTATGGTGAGTCAGGAATGATGGCAAGAAATCCCAATTCTTTAAAAAAAAAAAAAAAAAAAAAAACAAATTCCAATTCTTATTCCTCTCATAGGTTCTATCACTTGTCTCTTTGGACCTGTCTGTCTCTAGGCAAAAAGGAGTGAAGTCTTAATAGTGTAATGGATTGGATCAAAACACTGAACATTCATCCCCTACTAAACCCATGTGTGCAGCACCAGCCAGGGAGACAGACTCTGTGATCTCAGTCACAGGTCTCTCCTTCTAGCCCAGGACTCTATGCAATGGTCTGTACCCAACAGCCTGCAGCTTCCTAAGCTGTCACTATCAATGACAAACAGATAAGCCTTTAAGCGCAGGGGAATGTTAGTGACATTAAAAGGAGCCCTGCTTGTCTCCTGGGTGACAGGTAAGTTGAACATCCATACTGTTGAGTTTCAGGTCCAACTCCTGGAGTTCAGGCTGCGTACATATGTCTGAGCAGGGCTGGTGTAGATGCAACGTTGTTTATCCAGTTAGCCAGGGGCTGCACCGCTGGAGCCAGGCTGGCTGGCTATGGCCAGGCTCACAAAGGGGCCTTGTGGCACTCGAGCCCAGCCTCAACGGCCTGTCTGTTACGTCTCCTGAGACATCTGATGTGTCATGTCAGCCTGGCTGCCAAGCCTGCAGTCAGCTCAAATCCCTCATACATTTCTTCTTTTTTTTTCTAATGTCATAACTTTGAGACAAGTGACAGTTTCCACAAATAACTGGGGAGACCTCCAGAAAGTGTTCCCCTCCTCCCCTGATTGTTTCTCCCACCTCAAAGGCAAAGGAATCCACTGTATACACTGTTGTTTCACAAACAGTAAAGCAAAAAAGAGGAAAGAGACTTCATTTGGGGACAGTTTCCCCTCAATCAAGCTCTAGAGGCTGAGTTAAGGAAAAGGAGTAAAATATCATAAACCAAACTCTGGTACGATTCTGAAATAACATCATGGGTTATTTTAAACAGCTGCAGTAAATGAACGTGATGCAAATACCAGAGATACGGTAGTTTTTTAGTTGAAATTTCTCCTTTGACATTAGGAACGATAACAGGAGAAGAAGAAGAGCCCCTGGGGCCTCCCAGTGGAGTCAGATTATGCCAGCTTCAGGGAGAATGAGTTCTAGTGCCTGGCTGAGGTCTAGTTGGTTACGCTGCTTCGGAGCTGGCATCCCCAGCCTAATGTGGGGAAGTGTGTCAGCGCTCGGCAGTCAGTGGCAGATCAGCCAGCTCTCTCTCTGCCAAGCCTCCGTCACTCCCTTTTCAGAAGATGTACAGCCAGGGTATGTCCTGCACACAGCCACTGGGGTCGCATGGGGAAACCCTAGCTCATTCAATTTAGAAACAGATAAATAAAGCCCTTCATGAGAATGACATATCCAATAACAGGCAGTAGCCACTTGTCTTCTCTGCACAAGGTCAGCAACATCTAAACACCGGTGACTCCCAAAGTGTGATCTTCAGACCCAACTTCTCTACTAAGAGTTTGATATTTAATTGCCTTACTTCTGGATGCCCTGTTCCTCAACTTCCATATCTAACTGATCAATAAATCCTGTCGATTCTTTTTCCCTGCCTCTCTAAAGTACTATGCTTCTCGATGCTCACTGCCCAAGCTTCACCCATTCTCATCTGGACTAGTGAGAGTGTCCCTGCAGGTCCTCATGGCCTCCGTCTCCCTTTCCTCGAGTTCACTGTGCACTGCCACTGAAGTCAGCTGTTTGATGTCAACATTCAGTCCCTACCTGAAAACACTGCCTTTCCCAGCTGCCTATGGATACATTCCAAGGTCCTTAGTATGGTGCTCAGAGACCTTCACCAACTGGTCTCAACCTCCCCGCGCAAAAGCATCCTCCGCCACTTCCCAGCACACCCTGGCACACCAGTGCTCCACATCACTGCACTGCTCCAGACAAGCCTTCGTGGCCGCTCTGAGAATGGCCCTCCCTCCGCACAGTACATCCTGCTACTTCGCCTCTACCTACCACTCTTACTGGTCCTTCAAGACCCAATGCAAATGTTACCTCCTCTGGGAAGCTCTCCCCAATCCCTCCAGCTGTGAGTCACGCCCTCCTGTCTGTTTCCCTAGCACTCGCACACTTCTATCCTAAGACCACACGTTGAACGGCAGTAATCTGTTTACTTGCTGGTTTCCCCCAAGACAATGCAATAAGGTCCTTGAGAGCAGGGATCATATCTTTATCTGTGCACCTGGAACAGCGTTGCAGAGTGGAGTATACACTCGGTAAGTGCTGCTGGATCCATCGATCAGCCAGAAAAATACATGTGAAGGCTGAGAGGGGAATTAGGGCAAGGGAGTGAAAGATTTTGATGTCGGGGTATGTGTCTAGGCCCCCTGCTGCCTCAGACTTGTGTGCTGTGGAAATGTATTAATCTCTCCAGACTTCAGTTGCTCATCTGTTGAATGAGGGGTGGGACTATGTGATTTCTACAGTCCTGGCATTCAGACTACATTTTCCTTTAAAATCTACAGTGAAAAAGACTATAAAACCCCTTGGTAATAATATGTTCCAGGAGTTTGGATGCTCTCCACAAAGCCAGAGGAAAATTGCTACTTTGCCAGGCCACCAGGCAGAGCTCCCAAGGACGGCTAACAACTGGGGTTCCTCCCCTACACTCAGAATCCCCAACTGCCCTCTGTTACGTTTGGAGAAGATCCCTGGTTGCCCTCTATTCTGTTTCACTCTACATATTTTGGCTTCAAAAAGTGGCTTATTAAATATTACACATAAGAAAAAAGAAACCTGATGACAAAAACCTAACATGCCCTGAAAATAGTAAGTGCTAATAACATGACTTGCTGAATTTCGAAAAGCTGAGTTAAACCTCTAGGCCTGATACTCACCTCGTTACGCCATACTCTGGGGGTGGCTGGTACCGCAGGACGGCCACTTCTGTTCTCGCAGGCTGAGGAGCAGGGTAGGGCTTGACCATCTCATGAAGCATCCCAGGGTGCTGGTCACTGTAGAAAAGTCCATGCTCCTGGGTCTTGCTGACTGGGGACATCATTTGCTTGGTCTTGAAGGGGTACTCAGGTGGAGGACCTCGAGGGTCCAGCACTTTACCTGCAGGCTGGGCCGGGGAGGGTCCACCTCCTGCTTTGAAGCCCTTCCCATTCCCTGAGCCAGGGAGGTGTTGCTTAGCACCATTCCTCTCCAGTGACAGCTGCATGATCCTCTCACTGAGCGAGCGGACATGGCCCTGCTTCAGTTCTTTCAGCGCCTCGTCCTTGTGCACCTGTCCACTGTTGGCACGGTTCACCGTGGGCCTCCCCTCAGTCCGGGACTTCTGACTGGTGCCCCCAGCCATGTAGTAACCGTGGCCCACTGCTCCCTGCTGCTGCTGCTGCTGCTGCCCCCTGAAGAACTGTGACTGGGCTTTCGCCTCCTCGTAAGTGGGCAGTTCCTCATTGTTCTGCTGAGGCTGTGTGGACCGGACCTGTTTCTCCATCACCGTATTGTCCACCTGGTGTTCCTGACCCTGCGGTTCCTGGCGTGCTGACTGGTAGACCATTTGTGGGTCTTCTTGAGTGAGGTTTTCCGTGGAAGAAAAGTTGTTTGTAGGGTGGGCTGGTCCTGCGCTCCCTGTGGCCTGGTGCTGAATGGCCAGCAGGTTCATGTTCTCAGTCGGGGTGCCATAGCGCAGTTGTTCCTGGATCAGCCGCTGCAATACTGTTCCAGCTGCCGCATCCTCGGAACCTCTCATTTCCACCTCTGAGATCCTCAGGAAGTTTGGGGAGTGGAAGTTACGAAGAGGATCCTCAGCTAAAAGATAAACATAGGGAAAGAGCTAGTAAGCTGTTCTACAGGAGACATATGTCTGTGAGTATATAGCGGATGATTAACCTTCTAACTACAGTAGCATTTAAAGACAAGACTCCAAAGACACCATCACCTTCACTGACCAGGCACCACCTCCTGGACGCGCTTCTCCAACTCAGAGTGACTCTACCGCTCCCACTCCCGCTCCTACTGCTTCCTCCTAAACTTTGCTCCAGCCCTCAACCCCTGCCTTTCCTTTACTCTCCCCATTGGTCGCTTTTCTTTGTCACATAAACATACCCAAGTCTTTCCCATCTTAAAAAAAATACAGGTGAAAACCAAAATCAAAAAAGAAACCACCTTTTCTTGGCCCTCCCATACACCTCTGACTGCCACGTGTATCTCTCCTTTCCTTCTCTTCCAGTTGTCTTCTGTAAGCACCCTACACTTGCTGTCTCTGCTTCCCAAATGCTCCATCCACTGCCCTCCCCACTGCTCTGATCGGTAACCAAATCCGATGAGAATTTTCCGGCTCTCAGGTTACATACCTAACTTTTCTGAAGCAATGGACGTGACTATTCACCCTCTTCTTGAAATGCTGTCCTCAGCCTCCGGGTCACCCCTCCTCCTGGTTATGGCTCCTCTCGGTACACTCCTTCTCTGGCTCCCTTCTCTCACCTGGCCCTTAAATCCTGGTGTTTCCCACAGCTCTGTCCTGCGTGCTCTTCCACCATCATGCAACAGAATCTCCCTGCACCACCACACCCACCCCTTGTCTTCAACTACTGACTCATGGCCCACATACCTACCACTACCAGCTGATGGCCCCTGAGCCCTTCTCGCTCTACATATCTTCCTTGCCCCAATGCTTACCCACCCACCTGAATGCCAGTATCCCCTACCTCTTCTACTTTCTGTCAAGCCAGAGACCTGGGAGTTTTCCAAAATTCCTTCCTCTCCCTTACCCCCAATATCCAGTCAGTCGCTGGCTGTCAATTCTACTTTCCCAACATCTCTGCCAACCCTCTTCCTTAATCCTGTGCCAACCTCCAAGTGCCTCATTAATAATCACAATACAACCAAGAGAATGCCTTAAATGTGTATATAGATGTGCCAGGTATTATACTGAATTCTCTCCAGGTGTTATTTCATTTATTCCACATACAATCCTAAGAGGCAGATTATTAATTCCCCCAATTTACAGATAGGAGAGAAGTTCAGAGAAGGTAAATCACAGAGGCCACAGAGGAAGAAGAGGCAGAGCCAGGATCTGACACCAAATCAGTTTTCTTCCACAATGTTACAAGCCCCCGGTATTTCATCCTCAGGGCATTCCAACAGCTTCCTTATCTATTTCCCTGAATCTAGTCTCATTCCCACTTTCAAACCCATGCCTCAGACCCCAATCTATCTTCCATACTACCTCAAAAGATTGTTCCATGAGGGAATCTAATCATGTCATGTCACTCCTCTGTACAAAATTCCTCAATGATCAATTACGGGATGAAACTGACATTCTATCACATGGTGCAGCAGGTAATGCCTACCTTTCTAGCAATATTTCATGCCACCCCTAGCCCCCATTGGCAACCCTTTGGAGTTTAAGCTCCAACAATATGTAAGTACATACAGTTTCCAAGACATGCTAGCTCTCTCCAGCCCCTAGACCTTTGATTGCATTCTTCCCATGCATCTCACCATGTCTCCTGGGAAATTCTTAGACATCCTTCAAGTCATAGCTCCAGAGCTGCCTTCTGAGTAAAAACTTTCCCGCTGCAGCCCAGCAGGCTTGAGCCCTCCTTCTCCAATGTCCCTACTCCATTTGTAGATATCTCTACTGGAGCAATTAGCACAGCAGATGGCAATTATTTATTTACCCAAGACTTGAAACTCCTTAAAGACAAGGATCACATCTTCTCATCTGGGTCTCCCCAACACACAGCCCAATGCCTGCATGTAACGGGCTCAGACATTTAAAAGTAAAAGAATATCTACATGAGCTTCATGAAATATAACACTTAGCCCATTTTACAATAGTACTATTAAGTAGTACATTAAGGATATTACATAGCATTGTGAGAGTAAAAATTCTACCACTTACTACTGGCATGACCTTGTGCAAATAACTTACTTTCTCTGAGCCCCAATATCCTGAATCGTAAATTAACAGAGCTGGACTAGATCATCTCTAGGCAGCCTTCAGGTGTACAGTTTTATGCATTGATGGCTCTGTGGTTTTATATTCACATAGGAGCACAATCATTTTCCAAAAAGTCTTTCTTCCCCAAGTACATATTTTTTTCCCTATAAATGGCATCCTCATCACATGAGTCATCCAGATAGAAATTTCATATTCACTTTTGACCTTTTCTCTCCTTCGCTCCCCACATTTAATCAACTGTCAAGCTAGTTTTTCTGAGTACACAGTGAAATGAGAAAAATGAAGGTGATGTGATATGCTTATAAGATATATACGTGTACGGATATCAACACTTCCACATGTGTATGCACGTAGACACGTGCCATTAGAAGGTTTACAACTGTCTTTTTTGGGTAAGGACTGTAAAGGGTTACATCTCTCTTACTTTTTTGACATTAAAATATGAAAAAAGGTATATAACAGTAGATGACATGCTTAGTATCCTTGCAATAGCAAAACACTGCAACTCATGTTGGTCCTCTAATTTTTATTAAAAAATTTCACATTTGTGATAGTTAGAAATTGGATCCAAGCACCAGTTTCTGCACCAACACATTCCCCACCAGTCCCTTCTCCCACACCCTCAGCCACTCCGCAGGGCCCTGTCCTCCTTACCAGCTGCTTACACATCTGGAATTCCTTCCCAATATCTCTTGCCTCTGGCCTCTTGGCCTTTCAGTCCCTACTAGATTGACTACCTACCTCTCTTGCTGTACCAGATTCAGCTCCAGAGGGCAGAGTTTTATCTGCTGTATCCACAAGCTGGCTCCCCAGTGCCTAGAACCCTGCCCTGACACACAGAAGGCATTCAGGACACGATTGCTGAGGAAATTTAAAAATTTTACAGACTGGTTCCTGAAGCTCTACTGTGATCATGTGGATCTCCCTGTCACCCACCCCCCTGCAAAATCTCATCTCTGTGGCTTCTCTAAACCTCACTCCTCTGAAAAATGGTAGCTTCATAGCTACCTCATAGGAACACGTAAAGTAAATTCACACTTATTCTTTCACTTCAGAGAACGTATACCGTAACTGAGATATAAACCCAAGTTCAACAATAAAAAGTTTTAAATAGAAACAGATTATTAAAAAGTCCGCACAACATGAATTGCCAAATAATTGTAATAAACAATGAACAACCCAAGGAGAGAGAGATCAATGTGGGTTGGACTGTGGATTGGTCCACTCATTCCCTTTACAGATATTTACTGCAAACCTACTGTATTTCAGGCACTGGGCTAGGCGCTGGGTTATGAGAGTAAAGAGGACATCGTCCTTACCCCCAGGGTAACTGATCTGAAAGGCTTACTGGAACAAGCACATTCAAGCAAGAATAAAAATTTTTAAATAATACTTGAACAAAAATATATTTCCAAAGGAAAATGATTTATTTGGATGAATAATAAAGGACTGGATCTCAACAAGCATGAAAACTATTGAACTTCTTTTTCACTGAAGTAAGAGAAAAATGAGTTATAAGCACATTTGGCAAGAACCATGACATTCTTCCTTAAAGTGGTTTTAAAGATAACCTCATAGTTTTACCAGTCTCGAAAGCCCTCAAAAATAGATAGGAAGTTCTTACAAAGGAGACAGTTCCTTCCCTACTTTAGTTTTGAATTATTTCTTTTGAACTCCTGAATTATTTGCCAAAACAGATAAAAATAAAGGCAGAGAAAGAAAAAGGAAATGAAAGAGTCTGAGAAAGGGTAGGAAAAAGCATTTAGGAATTAGATAGAGAAAAATTATGGGGAAAATGGTATAATTCTTAAGTTCTTACATACTTAGGTATGACTCTCTTAGAGTCACATATTAGAGTAAAATAGTCTGTTAACACTATAGCACCACATAATTAAAAATAAGGCACCTATCAACAAAGAAACAGCCAATAATCCAATATGCTGATTTTTAAAACAAGATTAGAGAATACAGAAAAATCTGAATCATGTAAAAAAGCTAAAAATGAGAAATATAAGATCGTTTTGCTTTTCCACCCAAGTGCCAGTAAAAGGACTTACCAACTTTTTCCCTGATGCTACTGTTTGCCTCCACTGTCAAAGCAGATGCCTCATACCTCCCACAACAGAGCTGAAAGTCTGGGGGAAAGTAGTTGGGGTCTTCTGGAATCCGGCCAGGACTACTGGGGCTATAACAAACAGGAGGGAGGCCTGGGGGAGAGAAAGCAAAGTGAAGGTGAGTGACAACAAAGCCCTCCCTCCTTCCTGTGTGACTCACAGGAGCCCACGAGGCATTCGCCCACATCGAGACTCGCAGTGGGAGCTCTGTCTTTTTGATTCATAAAATTCCTAAGTTACTATTCAGAATTATCACAAGTCCAGCCACCCACCAAAATGACCCATGAAATCAACATAACAATCTTCAAGACATGCTGAGAGAAGGCACGAATGCTTTCACGCAACCCGGTTCCAAGGGCAGCAGACGCACCACCAGTCAAAGTCAAGTCCTCTGGGGGTAAAGGCGTCATTAAGTCAGGAATGGTCAAGGTGGGGATAGAAAGCAGGGAGGTGGGAAGAGCAGCTGTCTCTAAAATATATAAGAGACACAGAGAGGGGTGGTCATTCTGCCAGCCCATGTGTTAGCAAGAGAATGTCCCAGTGCAGGACAGAGCACTTCCCCCTTCAAAGGCTTCTAGAGTCTCATGTTGCAGCGTGGAGCTGGGGCTATGGGTTCTGGTCCTCTGCCAAGCGCTGGCCTTTCAGTTTCAGTTTATCTGCTTCACACACAAACCAGAGTGTGCTTCCTGTTCCAATTAAATGTGACACTGTATTCAGTACTTCAGTCACCGAACATGAGATACCATCACAATAACACTGATACCGCACATACAACATCCGTGGGAACATTCAGCAGCATGGGCCCAGGCTGTTTGCCCTCTCTGCACCGATTTCTCTGCAGGGGCACCAACCTTAGGGCTTTCTTTTCTTGGCAAAAGTAACTTAGTTTACTCTGGGGAAAGAATGATACAATTTTTCTTTTTATTAAAATCCTTGCCCCAAGCACTAGAAGAAAAATAACGTTTTTCAGCAATTTCTTCAAACAGGTAATTTGAAATTTCTGGCTAGGTTTGTTATATACTCACCTCGCACAAGGCCAAAGCTAGCAGAGTGACTGAGTAATTACGCCGATTGGCCATTAGATGGGAATGTACCTCAACATGTGAAATAGTATTTGCATGTATGCTCACATGTGTCACAGGCATGTTTGGACTAGAGAGAAAAAAGATTTTGACAACGAGTATATTTATCTGTAAATTTAAAATAAATGTGGTTGTGACTCTCCCCTTAAAGATGAATATAAACAATATGAATGGCACATTGTACGAAGATCAGTCTAGAACTACAGTTCCAGCACATAAGACAGGACCAGTCTAGCCTTTTCTTTTTGGCCCACCTGCAAAGGACTACCCTAAAAGAAACAGCCCCTTTCTGGCTCTCATTCTCTACATCTATGAATCTAAAAGTCTAGGGCTAAAATTAGGCACCACAGATGGTCTCAATCCAAAGGCAAATCCTGACCTGGCTTCTACTTTCAGGTAGGTGGAAAATGGTGGAAAACTAGAGAGGTGCAAGGTGCAACCTTGGCTGCACACAAGAATTGCCTGGGAAAATGAAAATCCCAGTACTCACCCAGACCTATTCCATAAGAGGAGAACAGGACCAAGGCACCTGTATTTTATAAAGCTCTACAAATGATCCCAATGTGCAGCCAAAGGTACACTAACCTAGAGGGAGAACAGCACACACAGGTAAAAAAAAAAAAAAAAAAAATAATCACCTTTCTGTACCTTCACCTCCACCCCTCCCCACTAAATCAGAATAAGAGAGGAGTTGAGAGCCCATATGCTTCAATCAAAGAAAGTGTTGTGACTTCTTAAAATAGATACTGAGTCAGGAATAGCATGTGCCAGCATATTACAACTTTGGGTAATACCACCCAGTCACAAGACTAATAATTTTAAATAATAACCAAGCAAACTGTTAATAAAATTGAGACCCAACTAAGAAAAAGATATGCATGTATATATGTAAGTGTGTATGCATATAAAGAAGATGTAGGGGTGGGTGTGTGTGTGTGTGTGTGTGTGTGTGTGTGTGTGTGTGTGTGTGTTTTCAATATGGAGCTCAGCATGGACCCCTGCACTAAGCCATTCGCAGTTACTACAACACTGGTGTGAGTTACTTTTCCATACCTTACCCCATGGCCTGCCAACTGAGAGTAGGTTCAAGAGCCACAGAACACTACACACAGAGGGCAGTACTTAAAGAGGGGCCCGAGCACAGAGGACACCAAAGATAGGCCACCTTTCACCATTTTTCCCTCAATGTTATAAAAGAACTGAAGCACTTCACATACACACACGGACGCACAGCCCCATCTGGACTGAAGGACAGGATGCCCAGCTATGCGGCAATGATCACTTAGGACGTCTGCTTTTTCCACACACACTTGGGGACCCACTCGTTCACTGAGTCACATTCCCACTGCTGCCCACCACTCCTCAGTGCTGAAGAAAGGCAGGACAGCTGAGCAGATGACAAGAACAGGCCCTGCAGACAGACAGGCCCAAGTACCATCCGCTCCACTAAAGCTAAGAGACAGCCAGGGGAGCTATCGCAGCATAAACACAGCCTGGAGGAATCACTTTAACCACCAGTTTTCTCACTTTGTGCTTCACAAAGTCTGCACCGGATTCCTCGGCCACAGAGCAAAAATCTAAGGGAGGCCCAGCCCAGCGCACGTGTGCTTTTAGTTCACTGTCTTCACTGGGAACTCCTATAGCATAAATTGAGTCTCTTTTCTTAGGCAAAATGCAGGGCCCGTGACCAGGACAGAGTCAAGGATATCTGAAATGACGAAGTGAAAGGAACCTTTGGCATGAGGGGGAATGCTGTTTTCTTTGTTAGCCATTCCCATTCGGGAGCAAGAGCTGTGAGAAACCACAGACGGCTCCCAGATACCATCACCACCCAGAAAGCCCCTGCAGGGCCTGGCTCGGGCCCAGGGGCTAATAAGTAACAGTGCCAGTTTTCAGGGGGCCCACAGCTTGTCAAGGTCTCTGCTGGCTCAACAGTGTGTAACATGTACTGTGTAGATGTCTGTAGGGGCGTCATAAAGACGATTCCCAAACGAGGCCCTCTAGACTTAGCGAGTGACTGTCTTCTTTCAGATCAGCACCTTGTGTAAGGATTACCACTCACTCAGCTTTCGCCTGCATGAGGAAAGTGGCAAAAGCCATGGAAAACAAGCTAAGGTCAGTGAAGGAGTCGGCTCTCCAGGAAGTCTCTTGCTGGCAAGAGGCAAACGCAGACCCCAGGGCCCTACCCTGGAAGAAATCTAGAGATGCCGCACTCAACCAAGAGTGAAATTCTAAAATGCTAGTTTAAGTGTTCGACATTTCTGCTGTATATCGACTATGACCCATTTCACCACGAATGATTCCTTTTTCTTTACATAATCTCCACGTCATCTGTGAGCAGAAGACTCCTTTGCTTCTCTCTCTCTAAGCGTGACTTGTGGGCTTGCTTCTGAAGCACTGAAAATTTCTTCCCCATTATGGTTGCATCCTTTCTTTGTAACTGTCCAGGGACCTTTAGGTAACATGACCCTGAACAAGACTTTTTTCCTTCCTTAGTAGTGGCAATAACAAAAGGCCTCATTGTTGAAGGCAAAATGAATTAAGGTAAAATGAAGTGAGCTGTCTGGGGAGGCAAGAGGCACAACAAGGAGCCCTGGTGAGCTGCTCCTCCGCTTCGCCTGCCACTGGAACACTAATTCCCAACGATCAGCTCCTGCATCTGTCCACAGGCCAACGACAGGCTCAGAAGGTTCCTTTAGGTTTAAACTCTGGAGGATATGAAACTCATCCCACTATCGTCCAACACACACAACTGGGAAACCTCCATCCTGAAGTTCCACTTGCAGAATGCCACTCCCTCACACACAGCCATTTGGGCTGCAATTCAGGGCTGGAGTCTGTGTATTTATCAAGGCATCTGTAATCAGCTCCGCTCCCCCTTAGCTGTCCATAGCCTTGCTGGTCCCCTCAGCACCCCAGTATCCCCTGAACATGGCATCATCATTCTCCAAGTGCCGTCCTCTGGCTTTGCTCGCAGCCCCAACTACTTTAAAGTTCATCCCAGTAAATGCATTAATACCTCTTCGGTTTACCTGCTCTACAATGTCCACTGCCCCCTCACACACACTGGCCTCCCTTCCCTCAACTGCCACCACAATTATGACCCGAGCACACAAAACTTGGCATTTGAACTTCAACTGCCTAGTACTTAATATAGCAGCTTTCATATAGCTACTAGGCTGGTGTCATTGCCCTGGTAAAGACATAAGCCCTTTGAAGGCAGGCACCATCCTGTGTACTTGCTAATTTCTACAAGTACACAGTATGTAAGTGTACATCCTCTTACTACTTGCTGACCGATGGCAAGAACATGGCATTATCCTCTGGAATAGTCTCACTACCAAGTAAGAGTTTAAAGAAAAGGTCAAAGATCCCTTCGAAACCAATCTCTGAAAGTTCCAGATAATTCCTGGACCTTTCAGTTCCCTAAGAGGAGGGACACTTACTTTGTAGATGATACTGGTGCTTTGAGGTCTGCAGGTCAGACACCCATTCCTCAAAGACACCACTAACTGCAAAACAACTCCCAGGTGTTTTGTCACCAAAAGGCAAAACTTTCTGCCAGCTACATGTAACCCAAAACCTCCTAATACATTTAAAAACAATTTCACTGTCTAGATTAGAATAGCCTCCTATAACTTTACAATAGAAATTTTAACCACAGCAACAAACAATTCTGTGGCTTCTACCTTTCCTTTGAAAGAGCTAAGGAATTTGCTGAGTGTGCCAGCAGCCTCAAAGTTAAGTGGAAGCAATCAAGCCTTTAGATTCTGGCAAAACTCAAGGTTTTTCTAGGGAGTGGAATACTGTGCTCAGGGAGATAGATGCCCTGGAAACCATGTTTAGAAGGGGCCTGGAAACCCTATGACCAGTACCTGAAAAATATGTTTTAGTCTGTTCATGAGTCTTCATGTGAAAACAAGCCAGCTTATTTAGATGAGCCAAGCCACAATCCGGGTACCTGAGACCTGAGTAAAGCACAGACAGGCAATGATACCCTCCTCTACAAACACCTGCATGAAACACACAACAGTTTAAAAAAGAAAACAGGAATCTCCACCACTAAACCAAAAACACACACTGGAATATGTTTTTTCACTCTCTTTTCCCCAAGGAACCAATATTCGAAACCCCAGATTTGGGGTTGGGGGGTTGGGAGGAGGAGTTTCCCAGATTCCCAACCCCTACATGGTATGGTCTTCCCAACGGGCATCAAACTTGAATCATAATCCCTGGACCAATACATCTATTCTAGAAAACAAGTGAAATCCATACGCCGATAGCTATTTAATTTAGACTTTCTCAATGTGGGATGTGTGATGAGTAACTTTGAACTTGTCCAAAGTTTAACTTTATAATGCTTACTCAGAAATATCTCTGAGATATTATCAGTGTGAACTAAAATACAGAACATATGCTTAACCTTTAAAGTAACAATTGAGTTCAAGAGAACACAGTGATAGGAGCTATAAATATCAAGAAATGAGTAAGACGGTCCTCGGCCCTGGGATACTATGATTTGGTTCCAGAGCCCAGCATGAACACAACTACCCAAATTTCGTTGCCATTGCTGAGTAAGTGCTCCCTTACAGGGACATAACGCTTTGGAGGCCCAGGAGTAATTCATTAGCACCTGTTGACTGAAGGAAGGGATATGGAGCCGCGATGACAAGGAGAAGAGACATGTGAGCTGAACTGGAGGAGGGGAGAGGGTGACAGTGAGAGAAGATCAATCCAGCAAGAGAAAAGCAGAAGCACAGGACTGAGTTGTGGAAGTGTTTCACCTCTTTAAGGAATAGAGAGATCAGTGTAGCTTAGCTATGGATAAGGAAGATGAAGCTACATCTGCTACATCCAGTTATTTACTGGGAGGAGGGGAGAGATGTTAGAAGCATTAGTACATCATTTTTGTAATCCTATAGAACTGAAAAATAAATTAGAGATTAGGTGATTTAACTTCCAACTACCTACCACATGCCTTTCCTGCTAGGCAATCACCTAGGTGAATACTCTCAATGCTAGGGAACACTGGACATACTGTGTGAGTCTTGGGGGCAGGTTCTACCTTCCACTACAGAAGCCAGAGGGTCCCTTCCCCGTTCCAGCAGTTAGGATGACCTGGGCTCAGTCAACTGGATATTGACTGAATCTTGAGAAAATGACACAAAGACAAAAAGGGGCTGATAAATTATCCATAGTAGCACTAACACCAGGAGTCCAAGAGTCGCAGTGGTTTCCATGGTGACCTCATGCTAAGGAGATAAGCAGCAAATCCCTGGCTGTGTTCCCAGTGTATCTTTGCTTAGAATCCTGCCCATTTTCTGAGCCTTCCCATCAATTTGTGAGCTGCCCAATATACGAGGTCTGTCCAGAAAGTATCCAGCCATTGTTAATCTAACGAGAATGGTTTGCACAACATCTATATAACTTGGCAGCCAAGCAGAGTGGACTCTGTGCATGCGTGAACAAAGACAACTTCGCTGTGGCAGGCAGTGGGGCTAGAGGCCTTTGAGTGAGCACGCGTACTGTGTGGCCGACGCATTCAAAATGACCGAGCAAGTAAAGCAACACATCTGCATCAAATTTTTTGTTAAACTTGAACATTCCTCTTCAGAAACTATTCGAATGATTTAGAAGGCTTTGGGGGACAATGCAATGAGTGCAATGCAAATAAAAGTATGGCACGAATGCTTCAAAGATGGTCAAGAATCTGTCGAAAGTGATCCACGTTCTGGAAGGCCTGCAACAAGCAGAACATCGGAGAATGCTGAACGTGCATGCGTTAGGTTAAGAGATGCTGGGAGAACTGTGTGAGGTCCCAAGGTGCCTACTTTGAAGGGGACTGACGCATCATTGTCCTGTGTACAATGTTTCCTGTATCGTGTATCTTCTTCAATAAATGTCTCTATTTTTCATATTACACGGCTGGATACTTTGCGGACAGACTCTTATTTCTGATAAATTCCTCTTTTGCTTAAGTTAGCCCCAGTCACTTTGTGCTGCTTACCATCAAGAATCTTATATTTTAAGAGAGACTTATTTTAGGGAGACTTATATTTTTAAAAAATTAATTGTTTTGACCCTCGTTCTATCACAGCATTTTGTTTGCATCTTAGTATCACAGACTTAGCACTATCTGCCTTGAATTATAGTAACTCGTGTATATTGCCCCAACCATCCTTTGCACAAACGCTAGAAAAATAATTGCCATTCTCTAAGGTTTTCTTCAGCTGGAGGGCCCTTCTACCCTTATGAGTCTATCGAACTCTTACTTTGGCACATATCAAATGCTAAAATACACATTCTGACTACGGAAAGGTCTTCTGAAGCTCTACTCCGGTGCCACTTCCTCCGGGGAGTCAGCTTCCCCTGCTCCCCCAAATTTTTATATGCTGCTCTGTGCTCCCATAACATTCTAGGCACACTGATGCCACAATGTATTAAATTGCCTGTGTATTTAGCTTATTTTTTTTCTACGCCCATCTAACTTACAAGTTTATAACAGCAGGGACCATGTCTCATTCACCTTTGTATGTCCAGTCACTAGCAGAAATCAGATCACAGCCAGTACTCAACACATATTTATTGAATCAATGAGTCATCTGCATATGTTCACAGTACCCAAGAGTTTCTACTACATAGTGGGGTCTCAATAAATATATTAGCTTCATATGTATATATATATACACATACATATAAATTAAAGATACATTTAAAAATAACTAGCTATAAATGTACACTTAGTACTACAGAACTTAGCTCAAAGATAAGTCTTTTTTAAGGTCTCCTTGGAACTACTCAGGAAACCAAGGTAAAAGCTGCTGGGGAAAAAAAAAAAAACATAAAACACGTTAACTACAAGCTCCAATCCCAGAAGGGCTTTGTACAGATGTTAGAAGTAACAACCTCACAGGGATTTTTGTCTCTTGAGCACAAACTCACATTTTAGAGAAAGGCGCTCTATCCTCCTCCTCAACCCGAGCAGGCAGCCCTGAGCCCACGGGACTGTGCCCTAAATGGAACCTTTGCTCAGGCTTCCTTCACAGGTCTGGGCGCTGGAGCAGAGGCAGGAGATCTCTCCACTCACTTACCATTAAAAAAAAAAAAAACAGGAATATTCCCAGTCCTACCTACCACACAGAGTCACAGTGAGTATGCCGTGAGAGTATCCATAATAAAAGGACTTTATCTGCAAAGAGAAAGTAATACTTAAATTTGGATTTCAACATAAAATCCAAAGGCCACTTAAATATCTTGACTCAAACTGTACATATTAACATTACAATTCATGTTTTATGATGATATAATTGGTGTTTAACCTACCTAAAATGAAAAGACTACAAGTACCTGGACTCCACAGATTCTTTTCCTCAGATAACTTTTAATAAATATTACTGAAATTTAAATTATCTTTAATTGTAACCTATTTGTTCACAACTGTCTAGAAGTATCTCTGGACCATAAAAGTATTCTTTTGGGTGGCTCTGGCACACACTGTGTTCCCACCAAGGGAACAAGTATTACTAACATATAAGCTCCATTGCTTGAATGTGCATGCAGACAGTAAGCACTTAATATTTTTTTGAACAAAGGAAAACAAACAGGGTGGAAAGCTTTAAAATAAACCCCAGACATAAAACGACAATATGCCTGCATAATTATGCTCCTCAAAGCTCCCTCTCTCGCCTCCACTAAGAGAGGAGCAGTTCAGACATTTCCTGTCTCCCACCGAATTCCTCCAGCTTTCCGGATCCTGTTAGAGTGTGTTGTTGCAGCTGGGTGACACTGGGATGTCTGTCAGGCAGCAGCATCGCACAAGGCCTGGGACTCTCTCATGAGGCAAGCACATGGCTTCTAATCACACTCAACCCAGCTCATAAGTCAACATGGGCTCATGAATGAACTACATAATTTAAAGCAACCAATATTCCCCAAGAAACTAAATATCCCTTTAGTAGTAAAAGGATCCCTTTAACTAATAACAATAGGAGTTACCATTTATTGAAAGTCTATTAGTGCAGGGATGTTATAAAAATTATATTATTTAATTTTGTTGATAGAGATACTGAGGGTCACAGAGGTTAAGTAATGCCCAGAGTCACAAAACTAGGTGGCAGCACAGCCCCTCTCAGCAAAGCTCTTTTCACTACACCATTCTACCCTCCAAAGACCCCTCAATAATGCAAACTAATTCCAAGTCCTTTTTCCCTACCTAATTTCTTACACTAAAATTAGGGGAGTTTTAATAAAATGCTCTTGCTTGTGGATAAAGGGGAAACATACTGGGAAAGTTTCCTTCTCCACATGGATGCAGCAGAGAAGGATCCAGAACTATTTTATTTGTGTAATTTTTTACAAAAGCTTAGGGGAATAGCAGCATACTCCTTGCCAATCACGAGAACACCAAGACAACTGATGAAACCACTCTTCTCCCTCTTTTCCATCTGGCCACATGTTATGATCACGTGGTGTTTCCACTTTAACAATGAACCCAAACCTGCGGTGTGTCAGAACCACTCATGGAGTTTGTTAAGAGTGTCACTTCCGCATGCCCATGTCAGACCTACAACAATGGCCTCACCGCTAGTATAGACCAGAAATGAAGTTTTTTGACCATCCTTCACAGACAATTTGAATGCAGTCAGGTTTGGGAAGCTTGTACTTCTACGCCATATAAACTCTTACACAACAAACACATGCACTCCTGAAAAGTTGTGGTAAACTGAAACTTTGTAAATCAATCACATTTTAAGTACAAAATGTGCTGGATTTAATAAATCCGAATAATGATGAATAAGTAAAGGAGACTTAGCTCTTTCTAAAACTAAACAACCAACCAAACAACCTGCTTTAACTCCTTTAGTAAAATGAAGAATTCTTCGTGTAATTTGTCACTTTTTAATAAATTCAGATTTGAAGTCAATTATTTCAGTGCCCTGTGTTTTATAACTGCTAACCTGAATGACCAGGTATGGGAATATGGCTATTTTATTTACATCTAAAATACTGTTACAAAGATATAGTAGCAAGATGATAATACCAAAAAAAAATCTGATTCAATAACATGACAAGATAAAGCCTGTTAAAATGTCTAGCATACTATACATAAATGCTTTATAAATCTGAAACTCAAACATCCTCGGCTAAGAATGAGGGATAATCCTTAGAGAGTTACGAGGATTTAAGTGAGTTAATGTGAACTACACTTTAGTTGGTTATATGGCCAACTACAGCCAAGGAGTCTATGTAAGACAAGTAACTATCTAATTATAGGGAAGGAAGACATAGAAAGTAGTATTACTGAGCATGACATGATATAAACATCTCGGATAATCCTCACACCCCTGAGAATTAGGTTTCATTATCTCCTTTGTACCTAAACAAAAACAGGAATGGCATGCCCTGGGTCACACAGCTCATGGCCATAAGGCTGACACACAAACTCAATTTTGACTGCTCCAGAGCATTCCACAGGATTTAAATGATATTTCAAAACACGTAGGTACTTGCAATAGTATTTAGGTTCTTTATAATTCCTATGAGTTACAAAGGATCATGGATCTGTGAATTTGACTAGCAGAAAAAAGCAGCATTATTCACTAATTCATTTGTCCATTCATTCCACAAAGACATATGACACTGAGTACCTGCCAGGGCAAGACAGTGCTAGGTATGAGACCCAGATCTGACAGTCTATCGGGAGAGACAGACATATAAAGCAGATAATTGCCAAACAGTGCAGAAATGCAGTGACACAGGCAAGCTCAAGGCAGTATGGGTGCTGAGCTGGGGTACCTGTGTCCACGTTCATTTCAAAGCACACACACAGGATCTAGAACTGTGCTTAGGGGCTACACTTACCACTTTCTCTTTTTTGGCCTTCCAGTTTGGGATCATGGGTACCTCTTTAAAAGAATCTGTCAAAAGCTTCAGAGCCCCTCCCTAGGTCTAGGAGAATGTACACACAAAAATTCCATATACAATTTCACGAAGTTCACTACAAACCTCAGTCTAATTTATCATCAACCATGACGATAGCAGAATAGCAGAAAACATGCTGCAAAATAAAATTTTCTAGAGGCAAATCAACTACAGGTAAATAGCAATAACCAAACACTGCTGAGAATTTTACATGTGAAGGGCGATTCACCTGAACTCACTTAATTCTCTTAACAACTCAGCGAGGATTATCCCCATTTTTCAGATGAGGAAACTAAGGCATTGAGAATAACTTGACTAAAGTCACACAATTAGTAAGGGCCAAAACTAGGACTTAAGCCCAGCCTCGCTGGCTCTAGAGTCTATGGCTTTTACCACTGTACCAACAGCACTCAGACTTTTTAGTTTCAGACCCCTTTACACTTAAAAATTACTGAGGACCCAATGAGCTTCTGTTTCTATAGGCTCTATCTATTAATATTTGATATGTTGGAAATTAAAACTGAGAAATATTAAAGTATAATATATGTTAATTTATTTTAAAATAACAATAAACCCATTACGTTATGTAAAATATTTTTATTAAAAATAACCCATTTCTAAAACACAAAAAGGGTGAGAAGACTGGTATTGTTTCATAATTTTGCAAATTTTCTTAATGTCTGGCTTAATAAAAGACAGCCAGATTCTCTTATGTGCTTCTGCTTTCCATCTGTTGCTATATAATTTTTGGTTGAAGTGGATGAAGAAAATCTGGTCTCATACAAATATGTAGATGGCAAGCAGAAGAGTGTTTTAATAGCCTTTTCAGATAATTGTGACTATTCTACTTTGAAACTACACCAAAACTCAACAAGTGACAATTGCTTAAAGGTAACTGCGATGTGAAGTATGAAACCGTATCAGTGGTCTTTTCCTAGATACTCCTGTATACGCTATTTTATTAAATGTATTGGACCATCTTTCACTTTGAACAGAGCATTTTTTTTTCCACATGCAAGATTTTGTAACATCATACATTGGTCATTTGGAAAATAATGGATCATTTAATTATGCAGATCTTCCATACATTGAAACATGTCAAGTACATATCGACAAAATCACCATATACCATTGTTAATATACCATAGATCTCGATCATCAGAAAAATCTTTTATGTATTGAAAAGCTGTCAAGCTCACAAGCTCACAGTGGCAACAAGTTTTCCAAAATTCCAAAATCCAATTTTCACTTGAAAGCTTGAGTTTTATCAAACTCAGCAATTAGTTGTTTTTCTTGAAGTGATAGGTTCCCTTCATTCGTTTTTAAGAAAATGTCTACCAAATACCCAAGTCAGAATACCAGTTTGTCAGTTGTTCTTTTAAGTAAATATGGCTTTCCATGAAAAAAGCAGCCGGTTTAACATTTATCTCACAACTCAATCACATAAGGGATTTTCACCGCTTCACAGTAGTAGCACTTTATGTATCTTCCCCTTTCTTCACACAGGATATTAAAAAGACATACTCAAGGTTTGAGATTTAATATAATTAATCATTTATACTGCTTCAACTAGAACATTCTTAAGTGAAAAGGGCTTTTTTTTTTAAATTGTGAATGTGTGAGTAATTGACTACTAGCAGTCTGGTGCCACTGTCTTGATTCATGCTAGGCACCTACAGTTTTACCCATGGTTGCTTTTACACCATCAGTGCAAATGTCAGAAAGGTGAGTGTATGTCTTAGTATTATTGTGAAGATAGTTTTTAGGTCTCAAAGACCCCCGCGAGGTTCCACAGACCGCACTTTGAGAAACACTGTTGTACATTACACAGCCTCTTCCATGGGGGAAAGTCCAAAAGATGTGAAACTTAAGAACTTTAAAATGAAAATGCTGAAAATCAGTCAAAACTGAGAATGAGTTATCTCCCTGTGCAGGCAAAGGAAGATGCCCACAGCCCCTGGAAGTCAGTGAAACCTGAAGAAGACATTCAGAGGCCCTTTGATATAAAGCGCTGCCTGAACTCTATTTGTCAGATGAATGGACACCTGCCGATTAAAGAAAATGTATCCCAAGAGAGATAGGCACCCACCAGAAAACACCTGCACATGAATGCACCTTCTTGCCCTTGAGGAATTTTTATAAGAAGGAAGATAAATTAACAATGACTATTTCACCAGGAAAAGAAAAAAAGGCTCCATGAGATTACCGTTAGGAGGTAAGCAGAAAAGAAACTGTAATAACTTGCCCAGCAGGAAGGCAGGTGATCCTTGGACAAAGGGAAGGAAGGATGTTAAGACATGATGACTGAAGAGGAAAGTGAATGATGCTGTCAACCCAAAAGACCAGAGTATTAGAAAGATTTAAAGAACAAAAAAGAGGAGAAAAAAAATCCAATAAGTGAGAATAAAGGATATGCCATGCTTTCTGTTTTCATTGGCAAATCTGCTTTTTAAACAATGTAAGAATCCTGGCTCTATCATTGATGACCTATGTGAACTTGAGCGAATGATTTAATTACTTGGTGCCATTACCTTATTGGTAAATGAGGATAATAACAAGACCTCCTACGTAGGGTTATTACGAAGATTAATTGAGACAAGTGAAAGGGCTATAAAAAGTGTTTAAGCACATAGTAAGTGCTCAGTAAATTTTAGTTTCTTTTTATGAAAACAGGAAAGTGGAACAGGTATCACCCACTGTAAAGTTCACTTTCAAGAGATGACGAAATCAGTAAGCTTTTTAAAACAGCAGCAAGATGGTCAAGCAGATCAGAGATGAAGGCTTTTAGAGTTTCTTCTAGGTCAGATTATTTGGCTGCCAAACTAGACTAAAATTACATTTTCAACTTTCCAAGAACTTGGGATGAGAGAAGACCTAAAATACACAATTATTCTGAAAATAAGCTTAATGTTGTGGTCCTACTATCAAAGAAAAAATAAAAGAACACACAGTATTATCCAAAGGCTCTTCAAAGCCCTCTTATCTGGCCGCTTTGGCATGTAAGTCTACGCTACGTGCCCTCGAGAAGGTATCAGAAACCAGGGTCTAAGCTGAATACCCCCCAGCTGCCTACGAGGCTTCGCCTTCAGAGAGTGACAACAGGGTATTTACTGGGGGCCGGTAGGGAGGGGGCAGATTTGCCTTCTGTAACTGAAAATTATAAATACGAAGAAAAGACCTCTCCCTGGCACCTTTGTTCCATAACTTCTCTTTCATTTTATCTGTGATATAACAGGACGGAGGTCAAGGTGGAAACTTCAAATCTCTTCTTTGCATCCACTGCAGTGATCTGTCCCTTTCACTGACAACAGGTGAAAAACTGACTCTTTACCACCAAAAATGGGAGAAAGGCTACTCCTTCAGGATCATAACATACATGGCAATTTAAAGCCTATTTTCATCCCCAAAACAGTGGATCTTGCAATGGTCTAGCCGAGAAGATGATAAATATAAAACAAAAAAGTCTGACCTCACTTCAAGGTGTATGGTGTACCAGTTGACTAGGAGACCCCCTGTAACATTTTCTCTAAAATCCCGTGCAACAGATAACTGAATAATTCTTCCAAGTCGAGGTTTTCAAAATCGATTTACGATAATTCTCTTTAAAAAAGAGTCTGAATCAACGTGACCAGAACATAAGTAACATTTCTGGAGATTCTACTGTATTCTGTGGGTGCTGATCAAGTTATATGCGGCAAGTGCCCAGGGTTCTCATAGAACAGTACCTTTAAGGAATAGAAAATGTCATCAACATAGGGCTTTCAAGTGTATCACCCGTTACTACTTGCTCATAGAGCACATAAATGTATTTTTATCTTAATTCTATCATCATTTTGTACCTTCAGTTAGTCTACTTTGGAATCATAACCTTAATTAACGATAGCAAAGCATCCTCTTGAAAGAAACTATGTTGCTTATATACCATCAGGATATATTTGTTTTATCTGTATGCCTCTCCCCACAGCCAATACAAACAACATATCACATTAATTGACATTTGTAATGATGATCCGAACCATCAGGAAAAGGTTACAAAAGGCAGAAGGTGAGGGAGTGGGGAAGGGATCAATCTTGCAGAAAAACTACCACCAAACATATTTACCTTCCACTATATACAAAATTCACATCTCCAGGACATTGTAGTTTCCAGGCAGTCCAAATAGCTGAGAATTTACCATGTGCTAAATTTTTAATATTTTATCTTCTAATGATGATAACGTGATGATGATGATGATGACTGTAGCAGTTTAATCCATGTCTGCAAATTCTTCGACAGGCCTATATTTTGAAAAGAGGGTCCACCTCCTTGAATTTAGGCAGGCTTCTAAGTCTGTTGCCCAACAGAGAATGACAGAAGTGACTCTATGTGACTTCCAAGACGAGATCATAAAAGCCAATGCAGCTGCTGAAATGCTCACATCTGGAGCCCTGAGCCACCACGGAGGATTCTGACTAGCCTGCTTCTGTGAGGAAGCCAAGCCCATGGAAAGACAACTTGTTGGCACTCCAGTCTGCAGATCCAGCTTTCAAGTCATCCCAGCCCAGGTGCCAGACATGTGAATCCAGTCCCAAATCACCCATGTACCCAGCCTTCTTCCCCACAAGGTCCCTGGCATGATGGAGCAGAGACAGCCCATCTCCACTGGGCCCCGCTTGAAGTCCAGACCCACAGAAATCTGTAAGCATATGAAGGTGCTGCAATAGTGACCGCAAGAACAATAGCTAACACATAACTCTCATAATGTGTCAGATACTGTTCTTGTATCTCACACATAATCCTTACAACAATCTTCTGAGGTAGGTGTCATTATTATCACTATTTAACATATGCGGATACTATACTTAACAGAGAGGGTAAGTAATTTACCCAAGATGATAAAGACAGTGAGAGGCACAGGTGGGACATGAATACAAGTTTCTAGCTCTTAAGTCTTAATCATGAAGCTCCACAGATAATCACTGAAATCAGAAAATGGTATCTAAAGAGCAAATCACAGCCAGCCCATTAGGCCCTCTCCCATCATCAGAAAGGACCACATATGTCACACTTAAAGAGAGTTATAGATGAGACACCCCATACTTCTATTAATTCCTTGGTTGTATCTATGCCCTCTGTATCCTCCAATCAATATTCCTCCCCAGCAGGAAACTCTTCCAACTCTTCCATGCTTCTAGAAGTCATGACATCTGCAATTCAAGCCCATTTCCTCTTAATAACAAATATTATTTATCTTCAATGTGATGATAAAATACTTGAAAGACAGTTATAAATCATTTCTTGGCCTTCTCTTCTCAGGGTGAAATAAACCGAGTTCATTTGCCTTCTGTTTTCTAACATCTTACTACAGTACATTCCTTTTAGAATATAAGTTCCGTGGGAGCAAAGGACACACACCCTACACCTAGTCTAGTTCTCGGCACATGATAGACCCTCAAATATCAGATGGCTGAACTAACTTTTTTATTGTATCCTCATCAAATTCTCCCCCTCAGTATTGACTTGTATAGTCTAGGGTTATTCATTCAACAGATAATAATAGAGGAGTGAGTGCTTATCCAAATTTTTGCCTAGTTTACATTCTCTCCAAAATAAGAAATGTCATCCTCCTAATGTCCATCATGTACCTTCCTCTATAAGAGAAAGTGAAAATACTGAAAGTAAATTCAATTAGCATATTTGTGATTGCTGCCTAAACTACTAAACAGTAGAAAATCTGTTTATTTTATGAACAAACTTAATTATACATAACCTGTCTTGTGTTTCTAAACTAATAAAGTAATCTTAATCACTCAATAAATGCCATTAAAATATAAATATTTGTATTTATTTCCATTTTTTCCTCCAAATTCCTGGAATTTATTTTGGAGAAAGTCTAAGGTAAGAAACTTCAGAATTTGGGAACATTTTACGTCTCAACACAGGGCTAAGATAATACATGTCTTGGAGTAGACCTTTTAGACTCTATATTCTTAATATTTTGATGAATGTTTTACAGGAGCAAATCTAAAAGTCAGCTAAGGTGAATTTATTCAACACTTTTCATGCCACCCACCACTCATTTTTGATCTGCCAGGCTAGTCAATGCCATGGGAAGGTAAGCCTGACAGGGTTATACCCTTTAACAAACCTACTCATTTAAACAAACCTGACACCCCCTTTTATCTTTAAGGTTTGTGTAAATGGTTTTGTGATGCTTTTTAAATTACTTTCCCAGGTATCTTAATTTAAGCTTACTGTGATTTCAGAAGACATTTTCTTTGACTCTTCTAGATAAGGGACCATTAGACCATTTCTCTTTTCAGAAAAGAGTTTGGTTTTACATGTGTTTTTCTGCAATGAATTTAATGCTGTGCATTAAGTACTGCATCTCCTAGTTTCCATAATTCTGAAAAAGCACATTTCCTAGTCTCTTTGCCTGCCCTTCTATCTTTCAACCTTTTCCCACATCACCAGGATGAGCGATCAACCTAACTGCAGTGATATTTAGGGGCCAGTCCCTAAGGGAACAGGGACTTGCCAGAGAATTTCATATTCTCTCCTTTCCCCAAGTCCCCTGATTAGAGGAGTCTCACTCGCGACTTGGTTCTCAGAGCCCTTCAAAATACAGGAAGGAAAAGGCATGCCTCACACCTGCTTTCAGGGGTCACATTCCTGGGTCACACCACCCAGAGGAGCCCTCACAGTTGAGAAGCAGCAGCTGAACTGAGATGCTTCCTCCCCGGCATGTGGCCAAAGGGTGTGTGCAAAGCCCCACCTCACACAGTGGAAGCTAAGGAAGCCTGGAAGACAAGGTAGCTATCATCCCTGTCTTGCTTGGCCTGTTCTGAGAAGGGTGGAGGAAAGGCAGGAGGAAGGAGGGAAAAAAGGAAGACAGAATAGATCAGAAGAGGTGTGAGAGAACAGAAGTGGGAAGACCTGTTATGTGGGTGGCTCTCACAATAACCAGGAGACAGGTAATGAGCCTTTAAACTAGTTGGGTTGCAGGGACATGCAAAGGAAGGGAAAGTATGCAAGAAGTATTTGGAGGTCATCTGCAAGGATCTGGCGACTGACTGGATGTAAGAAGGGCAAGGAAATGAACTTTACAGTTTACAGAATGCTTTCAAAGGAGACAACAGTTAGGATGATGCAGTGAAATGGTATCTGAGCAAGCCCAAACAAACACTGAAGAGAGAACAATGGCCAGCCCCTGCCTCTCGCAGACAAAGGCTGGTTCAACAGTGGAACAGGCCCCAAGGTGAAGGAGTCCAGGCTGGCCTTTGACGATCCTCTCCAGAAGGACTTCTTAGTCCTAATTCCACCCAAGCGTTTCTATTCGCTTCTCTCAAGAACCAGATTGCTGGGAGAATCCCATGAACAGAACATCCCTAGAAACAGTAGACGTCCCTTGATAATGGCCTGGTAAGCTCTGCCCCTGGCATAACCCAGATGCCATGCCGACCCACCTTCCAAATGAAATGAGCCTCCAAAAATAGAAGAGTTGATAGAGCAATTCCAGTGAGTACACACCAGATCAGGCTTCCAAGGCAGAAGTGGTGCATTTCATTCAAAATTGTGCTCCTATCCCACCATCTTACTACAGTACATTCCTTTTAGAATATAAGTTCCGTGGGAGCAAAGGACACACACCCTACACCTAGTCTAGTTCTCGGCACATGATAGACCCTCAAATATCAGATGGCTGAACTAACTTTTTTATTGTATCCTCATCAAATTCTCCCCCTCAGTATTGACTTGTATAGTCTAGGGTTATTCATTCAACAGATGTGTTGAACACAAGCAGTGTTGCCACCAGACAGAGCTAATCTCCCTGTAGAACAACACTGCACAACAAAAATTGCTGCAATGATGGAAATGGCTATTAAGCAGTTGAACTGTGGCTTGTATGACTGAGAACCTGAATTTTCAGTTTTACTTAATTTTCATTAATTTAAATTGCTACCAGTGGCTAGTGGTTACTATGAACAGTTTAGGTCTGGAACTTTAAAAACTAGATGGGGGCCAGACCACATCGGTCCTAAACTGCCAGAAAAAATTTTCATGGAATTATATTTCTCTATTGTGAGAAAGCCAAATCTCTTAACATCCCAGCATCTGCTCAAGCAGTTTTCCAGCACTCAGCTCTCCTTTGGTAATTACTGCAACTATGTACCAATATACTTCCAAAATGCCTCAGTTTGGAAGGACCCTAGCTCAACCATCCACCCATTGCAGGAAGCTTCTTCACAACATCCCTGCAGATGTCTATGCAATAGTTACCAAGTTCTCCCAGTAATAATGAAACTTAGTATCAGGGCAGGCAGTCCACCCCAAGTCTCCAAAGAGATATCAAGGATGCACAAAATAATAATAATAAAAAAAACATTTTGCACCATGTCTTACCTTTTATGTAGGTCTTTCACACGAAGTACCATGTTTAAGCCCCATGATAACCTTAGAATATAAGTATTTTGTAAATCCATTTATTTTACAGAGGCTAAATGACTTCCCCAAGGCAATATGGCTTGGACATGGTAGCCATATACCCAAACCTGGCATGTCTTTCAAGTAGTGAGAAACAACTGAGAGAAAAGTCATGGTTGAGAAGGAGTGAAGCACAGAACAAGAGTGATTAGAAAAGAGAATATAATTATAGACATCAACTAATAACCTTAGAAATTAATCTATTTCAAACTCAATCATTTGAAGATGAACAGACTGTTCCAAAGGATAAGCATCTCAGGTTAGGTCCAATTTAAAGATGACTATGCTCTAAAATTGTGATTCTCAAAGTGTGATCTGAGGACCAACAGCATTGGCATCACTTGTAACTTGTTAAAAATGCTAAGTCCTAGGCCCCATCCAAGACCTACTGAAACAGAGACTCTAGGGGTGGGGCCCAGCAATCTGTGTTTTTAGCAATCCCTCCAGATGGTTTGGGTGCTCACCCACACTGGAGAGCCACTGCCCTAAGACTGTACATCTAAGGCCCAATCAGCTTCCTCTGGGAAACAAATAACATGGCCATCAAGGAAAAGGAAACAGAGCTGCCAGTTATAAAATTTGGGACACAGCCTGGTGACATCAGCCCTGACTTACTGTACCTAGGGTAAGAAGCACCATAAACTCTGAGCTAGCCTCACCATAGCCAACTCACTTCTCCCACCTCCTGTGCTCAGGGGCAGAGGAAATCATTCTTTACTCAGAAAATGTTGGTTTTATAGATGGGAAAAAGGTATATTTTATAGCCAGTACTAGATTGTGAATAGAGCACCCTAGCTTCTAACCTCATTCAATAAGTAATATTTGGTACATGATACAGTGCTCCCAACTGAAAAGGCAGGCTTCTATGAGGGAGGACGGGGATTCCAGGTTCTCAGAGAAAAGAGATATTGGAGAATACATACAACACTATAAAATGATTTACCGCTCTGCTGTGTTAGTAACAATAGTGGCAGCAGGCATTCACTGAATGCTTTCAGTGTGCCCAGCACTGTACGTACTACTTCATTTTACCCTCGTGCAGCTCCATGCAGTAAGAACTACTATTGTCCTCATCGTACCCTAGGCTTCAGCATGTAAAACTCCCTGAGGTCACACAGCAAGGAGGCAGAGGAAGCAATCCACATCTATCTGTTGTTGTTAAACCATCCAAAACACTACCTTCTTTTACATTTTAATGTCTATTCTAAAGCTTAATCTACTCAACTTCATTCACACTCTTTGTTACTGATTTTGAGCACTGTCTTCCCACCTTCTTTAAAGCTATTGTGCCACATGCTATTCAAAAAGTTGTCAACCACTCAGTTTACCCCAAGTCCTTCAGCATGTGCTAAAGAATCAGAGTGGCCTACACTGAAGAATTCATGGCAATAAAGATATCCAAAAATGGGATCAAAGGCAAGGACCAATTTTATTCCCACCATGCCTAGGCAACATGCCCAGGGAAGCCCTCCCTGACCACCTAGACCAAAGCAAGGCCTCTCTGCTCAGAGCTCCTACAGCCCATCACACATGTCTCTCTCTTAGTGCTCAACACATGGTAATGTCCACATGCCACCCCACTAATCTGTGAGCACTTGAAAGTGGGAGCTATGCCTGATAGTTCATCTTACACTTCCATATAGATTCTTAAGAGGAATAAAAGTGAACTGGAGTTGAAAAATAAAATTCAAAACTATAAAACTTTTAGAAGAAAACATAGGAGAAAATCTTTGGGACATAGGCCTAGGCAAAATGTTCTTAGATATGACACCAAAAGCATAGTCCACAAAGAAAAAAAAATCAATAAATTGGACTTTATCAAAATTAAAAACTTTTGTTTTGCAAAAGATCCTGGTAAAAGGATAAAAAGACAAGCTATATACTGAGAAAAATATATACACAAGTCAGATATCTGACAAAGCTCTTGTATCCAGACTATATAAATACCTCTCAAAGTTCAACCATAAAATAAATAATCCAGTTAGAAAATGGGCAAAACACATGAATATACATTTCATCAAAGAGGATATATGGATAGCAAATAAGCACGTAAAAAGATGTTCAACATCATTAGCTATTAGGGTAATGCAAATTAAAACCACAGTAAGATTAGAATACTTATTAGGACAACTAAAATAAAAAATAATGACAACACCAAATGCTGGTGAGGATGTAGAAAAACTGATCTTTCATACGTTTCTGGTAGGAAGGTAAAATGGTGTAGCCACTCGAAAAAATAGTTTGGCAATTTCTTAAAAAACTAAACCTATCCTTACCATACAATTCAGCAATCAATCTTGGGCATTTATCTCAGAGAAATGAAAACTTACGTTCACACAAAAACCTGTATACAAGTGTTCATAGCAACTTTATGTGTAATAGTCAAAAACTAAAAAAACCCAGATGTTCCCAAATAGTTGAATGGTTAAACAAACCATGGTACATCCATACCATATATTACTATTCAGCAAAAAAAGGAACAAACTATTGATATGAGCAAACATTTGGATGGATCTCAAGGGCATAATGTTGAGTGAAAAGCCAATCTCAAGAAGTCACATACTGCATGATTTTATTTATGCAACATTCTCAAAATGACAAAATTATAGAGATGGTCAATAGAGTAGTGGTTACTAGTGTTTAGGAACAAGCAACCTTGTTCAAGAAGGTGGGGAAAAGAGGATAGGTGCAACTATACAGGGGTGGCACAAGAGAGAGCCTTAAAATGATGGAATAGTTCTGTATCTTGATTATGGTGGAGGTTACATCAATCTACACATGAAAAAACTGCATAGAAGTATACAAGCAGAAATAGAAACGTGCATGCAAAACTGGTGAAACCTGAATATGCTCTGTGGACTGTAACAACGTCAGTTTTGTGGTTCTGCTATTGTACTATAGTTATGTAAGATGTTACCAATGGGGGAAACTGGGTGAAGGGTACACAGGACCTCTCTACTATTTTTGCAACTTCCTATGAAGCTATGATCATTTCAAAATAAAAAGTTAAAAAAAAAAACCCCAAGAAACAAAAAAGAAGTATATAGCTGCAATATTGGCCAGTAAGGTCCCAAACACAGATTTAAACACATACTATAGGACCATGACTTTGTTTTTAAAAAGTTAAATCCAGTTCTCCAGAGTCTTAACAGGGATGCATTTCCAACACCTTAGAGCTACTCTCCTACCCGCTCCCAAAAGGAAAAAAATGTCTGATGTGTGAGCCCCTTTGGGAGTCAAGGAGTTCTGTTCCCAAGTGTCCAAAATGAATATACCCTAAGGTTTCACAAGGCCTGGCCGTGAGGGTGGAGCCAAGGGCCTTACAAGTTAGAGAAGAACTCGGCCTGGTGCCAATACATAAGCCCAGGAGCAGGAGTGGCTTTCTTCCAGCAAAAGTTGAGTACTGACCTACTCACAATGGCCAAGATTTACATTGTGCCTCTCTTTCAAGGCAAAACAAAGTCAAACCAACAAAATAAAATTAAAAAAAAAAAAAATCACTAGGCAAACAAAAATAACCACCAAAAAGAAAAAAAAAAAACAAAAAACCTCAACAACCTCAGACTATTTTCAACAAACCTTGTAATCAAGTATGTCCTTTTACTTGACCTCCATGCTACCTCTTGCTTTTTAAGGATTCTATTACCTACTGAATTCTGGGTCATAAGAGCCTACCAATATTAATGAAAAAATAGGAAAAAATATTATTCAAAACACTGCAGAATTTCCTGACCTGAGCTGCTTTCATATGCATTTAAAATGAAGATAGCCACACCGAAAAAAAAAAAAAAAGTTCCTCTGGAGGAATTTGCGTATCAGAAATATTAACAGGTCTAACAAACTTACTTCTTTTTGATTTATTGTCCCCAAAATCTAATTCTTACAATTTTCACTAGCAATTCCCTTGTTTCATGTCATTAATTATTTTTTAAAAAGTCTTACATTATATGGTGTTTTATAATTTTCAAAGCATTTTCACAAATTACTATGAAGAAATGTAGCACTGTACCTAGAGGTTGTACTTTTCAACAGAACTCTCACCAGCCAGACTACCATCTCAATTAAATTAGTTCAGCCATCTTTCCCCTATGTCCTGGGTCCCCCACTTCTCCCCAGGGGTAGACTCAAAACAAGCAGAACTCTACCCACAGAAGCCTCCAGACTATCTGGCCAAGGGCAGACACTCTAAAGTCTAATCAGTAGAGTGCCTTCCTATAAAATCACTCACATTTCTGCATTCATGTGCTTTTCTTAATGACAGCACTTTAAAATCTCATTTAAACTGAAAGTCCTCCATTAGCTTTCGTGAAAAGATGTATTTTTAAATGCTTTGATCTCCACATGCCCTTCAGTACATTAGTATTCTTCATCCTCCACCATCTGCAAAGAATCTAAAAGAGGGAGATTCCCGTGCATTTTAAAAAGAAGGGGGAGGTTTACAAAGGTTTCCCTATTTACCTTGAAAAACGCATCACACAAAAGCAAAAGTGTACCATCCAGGAAGTCAATATCCTCCTCCCTCCACCGCCCCTCCCCACCCCTACCTACCATCATCAGAAAGAGTAGAGGCTGTCTAAAGCTTTCTACGTGTTACTCACTTTTTCACTGTGGTCAAATCAGTGCTATCCTTCATTCTGTTCAAATCAGTGCTTTCTGACCCCTTACTCCCGCCTCAAAACAGTTCAAAATCCCACATTATTCTCATAAAGAGCGTTCATAGTAGATACAATATAATGCTTGGAGCACCTTGCTAGAAAGTAAATTTCACGTTGCTCTAGACTCCCAAGAATCTGCAATCTAGAGGGATCCTTAATTGTCAACCTGGGCCTGACTTCCCAGCTGCCCAGGTCCAGGAGTGGTAGGCAGCCAGGGGAAATCTTACCCAGTTTGGCAGTGACCCACAGGCCAGTTTTGGAAGCAGGGAGGCATGACTGTTTAACGTTTCAAGTCCTGACTTTTTGCTTCCCGAAAAGGGAGGAATTTTTCTGGAATTGTACCTATTAATATCCCTCTATTTCGGTTCTATTCGCTTATAGTGAGCAAGCTAACACGTTATCGTTTTGGGTAGCCAAAAGCATCTCAGAGGTATCAACAGCGGCTCTGGTGACCAGCTACTCCCACCACTATCAGTGACTTTTATAAGCAGTTTAACAGTCTCGATTTTCCTAACATGTCTCAGAAGAAGAAAATGGGCAACTAGCACTGCACAGAGCAAGGGAACTAAGAGACCAAGGGGATAAAATGTTGGGTCCAAAAGGCAAAGCTGCACGATCAGGGCCCTGGTTTAAGGAAGCACCAGTCCAAGTGATCCACACACTAGACGGGCTAAAAAGCGTTTGCCACTTGGAGACAGGAAACCAACACCCAAGCCAAAATGGCAAAAACCTTCGAACAAAAATGGAAAAGGAAAGTCTTCCCAGTCACCAATTAAGATGCAAAAAGAGTAGGGCGAGGAGAGGCGCGGACGCTGCGCGCAAGGAACCGGGATTCTCAGCCTGGGGTTGTGAGAAGGGAAACTTGGAAACGTCGCCGAGAGCTTGATCCAGGTGGCGGAGGCCCTCGAGGTGCGCGCCAGGGCTCGTCTGTTCTGCCGCCTTGTCCTCCAGCCCGGCTGCCCATGGGGCACGTTCGGCCCCTGCCACGGCGCAGTGCCCCGGCTCCGCTCAGCTGTCATCGGCCGACGTGCCAATCTCCCTCCTGCCACAAATGTCACATTCCAAGAAAAACCAGTTCCACTTGGAAAGTTTAAATTTTTTCCCCCTGAAACCAGATTCTTTTAAAGGCAGCACTAACAGACAAGGGAGAGCTGGATCTAACTCCCGGTTTGTCAAAGAAACTTGTCTGGGGAGAACAAAGAAGGAGCAGCAGCTAACGCAATTCGAGCCTCGAGGTCCGGGGCGCGACCCCTTCGCTGCCCCCGCCCGCCAGAGTCGAGTCTGGCCCGCGCACAGGAAGGGTCAACCCCGAGCGCCGGAGCCCGTCCGGCGGGACAGTGTGCGCGCCTTTGTCTTGCGCCGAGGGAAGCGGCCACCGGACACCCCCTTCCGCCCTCTCCCTCGCTCGGAGACCGTGCGCGGGGGCGTCTCGGAGAGTCCAGCCATATGGCAGCGCTCTCGGGAAAGGCCTGTCCCCGCGTCGGGGCGCGCTGGCACCCCGGGACCCGCACCGCGGGAACACAACTTCCCAGTCTCCAGTGGGGCGCGGGGCGGCGCGGCGCTGAGGCCCAGCACGCAGGCACCAGAGGGTGACACGGGAACCCTCTTTAAAAATAAATAAATAAATAAAACAATCCGGGATGTCAGCCCCGGGCCCCCAGGAGGTGCCCCCTGCCCTGAGCAGTAGGGGGCGGGGGAGCGCCGGACAGCCGGGTCCTTCGCGTGGGAGACTCGGAGGCGCCCTCCCTGCTCCCCGACCAGGGGCTGGTTACCTTTCACCGCAGGCTCACAAGTTCCCCGGCGCAACTTTGCCCTCCACATGAGGCGACCATGGCTAGTTCAGTCCCGCGGCTGAGGAAGGCGGCCGCCGGGCAGCACGCTGGGCATGGCGTGGGGCAGCGCGGGGAAGCGGCGCCCGACGATCAGCCCCATTTACACAGGAAGGAGAGAAATGCCAGGGCTTCACCTCCAGCTCCAAACCCGACAACCGCTGCTGGGTCCTAGAGCGTCCCGCGCGCTCCCGCCGCCGCCAGCGCTGCCCGCTCCCCGCGCGCCGGCCCGGGAGGGTCGCCCGGGCTCGTCACTGTAACCCTACACTCCACCCCCGCCCCGGCGCCCG
Source organism: Indri indri (assembly GCA_004363605.1). Classification (NCBI taxonomy): domain Eukaryota; kingdom Metazoa; phylum Chordata; class Mammalia; order Primates; family Indriidae; genus Indri; species Indri indri. Next base: position 98,418 of record RJWJ010002140.1, read on the forward strand.
GCCGCTGGGCCCTAGAGCCCGTCCACAGCCACCCGCCGCCCCTCCCCGGGCCGCCAGACTGCCAGGCTGAAACTGCCCGAGCTCGAGCTGACGTGTCTCCCCGAGACTTAGGAGGGCGACGGCCTCCCTTGTTTGTCCCTTGCCGCGTTGTAATTAATTTCAGACTCACCAGTTCTCCTTCCTTCGACTTTGTCTTCCTTCCCACCATGCCAATCACGCCTGGAGAAATCTGTTTCCGTATCTGCCTCAAAGTCCAGGTTAGGTTCTGCTTAGGATGGGTTTTTTTCTTCAGTGGAATTTCCAAGTGGAAAGTGGCCACACTTTTCTCAGCATTCCCCAGGCCCCATGCTTGCATCAAGCACTGGGATTGGGCGACAAGCTGCTACTCTGTGCTCCGTTAACAAGCAGAAGGGCCAAAACAGACCTTACAGCCTTAGATATTAAATGTGTTCACAGAACCTTACTTCCTCTGTCTACAAACTCCTATGCCGTTATCCGCCTGAATAGGGGCAAAGAAAGTAAGTGGGAAAATGTTGCTGATTCTGCCCCACCTCTTAAATCAGGCTGTGCTAAGTAACATTCCTCATCCCCCCACCCCATACTGGGTTATAGTCACCGCCCTCTGTAGCCCAGATCTGGAATGCCAGAACTTGCCCCATAGCACTGCTGGCTTTCTGGTGGGCTCTGCCGCTCAGAGGAGAGGAGGTCGCTACCCACAATGTTAGTAAGACAGTCAGCTCTAACCAAGCCTCTCCTCTCTCTTTACCTTCTCACTAGGCAAGGCCTTCAAGGACTCCTCCCTGGATTGTGGCAATTCCCTAACTAGTCTGCCAGCAGTTTTACCCCTCTAGTCAATTCTGTCCTGATTCCTGTATTCTGATTCCTTGACGGGCCCTCTGGTCTCAAGATAAAGCCCAAATGCAGTCACTGAACAATTACTTATAAAATACCTACTCCATTTAAAGTCACCTATGCTAGTACTTAATAGTACACAAAAGAAACTTAGAGCAGCTAACCATCCCTTCATGGATTTGTCATCTGTCTAAGAAGACAAGGTGTATGAACAGAAAGCAGGAGAGCAACGATGCAGGAGATCTAAGCATGGAGATGCCTGGAAAAGGTAGAGAGAAGGACTAACTTTAGGCAGGAGAAAGAGCCTGGAAGGGTGGTGGGGTTAAGACACAGTGGGAAGAGGAAAAGGCAGCACTGACCACGCAGTGGTAGAAGCCAAGAGGGAGCAGACAAGGTCCGGGTGCTTGGGAAGAAGGTATAAACAGAGGGAAGTGTTTTCACTAGAAAGGAAGAGAAAACAAGGGAAGACAGAATAATGACATCACAAAAACGTAAAGAATTGAAGAAATTATCAACCAAACTTTTCACTTGGCAGATGAGGAAGCTCAGGCTGAGCTGCTGAATGACTTGTTTAATGTTACAGAACAAGTTTAGTAGCAAAGCCAGGGGACGAACCAACTTCTACCTCTGTGTGCTTTCTATTACATGTTGTAAGCTCTGAATGGCAAATGAGGAGTTGAGATGGTATCCTATGAGCAGGGAGAGGGCCACTGATTCACTGATTCACCTAGCAATTGCATGAATTTAGTATAGAGTGGGGAAAAAGTAATGGACAGAAAAAGGAAACTTACATTTACTAATTGCCCCTCTACTTGGATACCAACCTATATCCTAAGAAGGAAGCAGAATTTACCAGTAACAAGCATCAGCTCTAGAACAAAACAGGCATGGTCTGAGTCACAGCTCAGCCTCTCACTATCTGTGTGACATTGGCCAAGTCACCTAATTCCTCTAAACCTCTGTATTCTCCTTTGCCAGATGATGAAAATAGCACCAAGCCTCACAGGATGGTTGTAAGGACTGAATAAAGTAACAAATGTAAAATGCTTAGCACAATGCGTATAAGTACTCCACATATATTTGCTACCATTATTTCAAGAGAAGATCTGGGATAGTTGCAGAAAGCAATGGCATGTGAGGTTGTAATAAAGAAGATGGAAAGAGAGAGATGCCATGTCTTTGAAAATACCAAATACCATGAATAAAAATATCCAATCTTTGAAGCAAGATTTTACTTTTCATTGACTGGTTGACTATCCTGGGGAAAAGAACAAAACAATCAAGTTAACCCAGATTTCGAGCCTGGGATGTAGGAAGAATGTGGCATTCTTAGAAGAGCAGGTCATTGAAACAACAATAGATGAAGCAGAGTTGAGAGGAGGAACTGGTTTGAGAAAGATGTTGAGTGACTTACTGTCCTTTTAAGAAAGAGGAAATAAGGAGCAAGGGCCTGGGTGAGAAGTCGAGGACACAGCTGTAGAGAAAGAGATGAAGCCATGAAGATCAATTCCCTTGGAGAATGCCCACAACTGAAACACAGGGAAAGGAGGAAGAAGAAGAGGAAGTGGCTAGATAATCTAACTAGAAGAGCTGGGAAAGTTTAAAGGCATGGAAGCCAGAAGAAGTTTTAAATGCTACAGATTCTTAGACCTCCAAGGAAGTGCTATGCACAGCTTGAAGGCTCAAGAATCTTCTCATTCAATTAGGTGGGCCTAGCCTAGACTCCTCAAATGGATACCAAGTAATCAAATACATGGCAACACAGGCAGAAAGAACTACTGAAGACCAATTTTTCTCCTCCTGGGCCTTAATTTCCTCATCTGTGAATAATCTCTACATCAAATACAGAAAACGAGTAATATTCTACATCAAATATATCTGATTCTATTGTTTAGGAACTAAAGCCTGAAAAGAAGACTTCAAATTTAACTAGCAAGAGGTCATTAGTAGCATTTTACAGCATATTTGGCTGGAGAGTCTGATGTTTGGTTTGAACCAAATAGAGACAAGGTATGTTTACAATAAAAAATGAGCACAGCCTCACTAGCAGCAAGGTAGTGAACCAGCTCACATCTGTGCTGTTTTGGATCTATGCACTCACTCTAAAGGTCAGCATCCTTTTCTAAAGTGACCCAAGCTGTCATTTACTCACTCCTAGGAAAGTTAAGAAGATGATGTGCCAATTTTAGGGCTCTTTGGGGCAGCCAAGAAAGCAGTCTTTAACTCCAAATAGGATAGGTACCAGGATGTTCCAGTAGTACTAGGATGTTCCCAACAAGCACAAAGGCAGGAAGAAGAATGGGGGAACAGGGGCATCCAGACAGAGGAGAATGAGCAGGGCCTTTAGAGAAAGACCTGAGTTCTTGCCCAGGTCCCATCTATTTCCAGACATGGAGAGTAACTGAACATGAGTCTCAGCTTCCTCCTCTGTAAAACTGGCATAACACTTACCTCACAGGCTTATTGAGAGGATTAAAGGATTAAATGAGATAATATATGTCAAGTGCTGGGCACACCTAGGAATTCAGTAAAAGTTAGAAATCCTTCCCTTCTCCAATAACTTGAAATAATAAGGAATTTAAATTCCCTATTAAAATGCAAATCTCCTTCCCCTCCCACTCTTCAGAACACCCTCCCAGACACACATCAACTAATACTTTGACTGGATGGGCCCTAAGAATGGGCCTGAGCTTGCTAGGAGGGAGAAGGCAAATGGCAAAAGGAAAGGAATAGATGAGACCACAGAAGGGATAGCTACTACATAGCCTCACCTGGGACAGGTCGCTACAACTGGTCATTTTCAATTAATGACTACTGAATGAACAAACCAATAATTGAATGTACCCAGGCTGCCTTGATCTAAGTGCTTGTTTTGCTTCTAGAAAAAGTAAGGATATTTTTTAAAAGTCCAAGTTCAAGCTCTTTGCTAAGTATGATTTATGAACCAAAGCATGTAAAAATTTTAACTCCTCATGATTCACCTCCAAATTTCAACATGTCTAAAGGTAGAGTCCTGGAATCCACTCAAAATGATTTCTGGCACACTGAAGTTTCCGACTGGCTCAGTGGGATCCCAGTGCTCTTGTAAATTTCTTTCAGAAACATTCCTACTTCAGAGCCTAATATGCTAAAAGTAAAGGATGATGGTTGACATATTAGAAGTTAAAAACAAAGCGTTATGGGAGCATATAAGAGTGATCGATCTTGCACAGGGGGGAAAAAGGGCAGGTTCCAAGAAATCCAAATGCTGAGAGAAGGAGGATCTTTCTATCACAGCATACGCTGCCATGCTTCTCAACACTTTTTCTTTTAACCTCTTCTTTTTTATAAACATAAAATGATCATTCAACTCCAAATTTGATACACTCCTATATTATCACCACGCAAGAAGATTCTTTTCCCAGCTTTTTTTCAGCCTTCTTTTTTCTTTTTACGAAGACAATACAGCTGATCCTTGACAAGACGGATGTGAACTACATGGGTCCACTTCTACGCAGATTTTCTTCTGCCTCTGCCAACCCTGAGACGGCAAGACGAATCCCTCCTCTTCCTCCTCCCCCTCAGCCTACTTAAGGTGAAGATGAGAAGGATGAAGACCCTTATGATGATCCACTTCCATGGTGAATGGGAAATATATTGTCACTTCCCTATGATTTATTTTATTAATACATTTTATTTATTTATTTTATCAATAACATTTTATTTTCTCTAGCTTACTTTACTGTAAGAATATAATATTAAAATAGATAATAGATATATAATACATATAACACAAACTACGTGTAAATAGGCTGTTTGTACTAGCAGTACAGCTCCTGGTCAACAGTAGGCTACTAGTTAAGTTTTGGGGGAGTCAAAAGTTACACACAGATTTTCCATTGTTTGGCGAGGTCAGTGTCCCTAACCCCCTAGTCGTTCAAGAGTCAACTGTAGTTATGTTTTTTTCCGACTTATTTCTAAATATAAAGGCATGTCCTCGAATAAGCTTTTTCATACAGCACGTGCCTCCTCTGGAGATTCTGACACGTGCCCTGCCCCCATCTTGCAAACTGTTGGCCGGAGCACAATTCAGGGAACACTGGGATGCCTAAAGCAAAGGGTGCTGGGTGAACACTGCTATGAAGAGAGGAAGAGGCTAGGGATGAGCCTTTGCAGGGCCAGACTAAGAGTGAAGAGTGAAAAACGAGGAAAATGTGGAGGGCAAGTGGGAAGACACACAAAGTGTGACACCTCTGTAGTTCTGGAAATATCAGTTGCCTGCGGATGAGGAAACTGCTCCTGGGAAGAATGAAATGATATACAGGATAATAGATCATTTGGAAACCCTGCTCCATTTGAAGCTTACCCAAGGACTCTGTGTCCTTTATGAAAAATTTTCCCAAGAAATATGTAAGTACCCACTAATGGCCAGGCTCTGTGCTACCACCCTACATAGGTAGTTTGGCTCGACTATTAAGTGACAGATTTGAGCCTGTTTTTCAGGATGTTTTTAGTTTCACACCCATACTGATAACCAGTCTCTTGCTTCACTGCCTTCTCCTGTGAGCGTATTACCTAATATGCACTAAACACACAATTTGATCTCTATAAATCACAAGACACAGAGAGTAGACATGCTGATGTCCAGATAAAAGGCACTCACACTTGAAAAGGTAAGGGGAAAGAGTACCGACATTAGCCCCAAACAAACCTGGGGTCGGATCCTGACTAAGACAGAGTAGCTGTGAATATAAAGAGCCTGCCATGTAGCAGATATTCAATAAATGATCATTATCTAATTATTACTTGCTATGATTACTACAGAAACTTTGGGAGTATTAAAAGCTTACTTTTTTGGTTGCTTGGTTATTTCGTGGCTTCTTGGCCTTGGCACTCTGGACATTTGGGGCTGATAAATTTTGTGGTGAGGGACCTCCCTATGCATTGTAGAATGGCCTCTACTCACTAGATGCCAGTAGCAACCACCCCCTCTACCCTCACTTATGAAAACAAGTGTCTCCGGTCATCACCAGTGTCCCCTAGGGGGCAAAATTGCCCCTCCTTGAGAAGCACTGAGTTAGTCAATAAATTGATGCTGCCCAGTAAAAAGAGGATCCCAAGCTTCTAACCATATTGATCATTCCAATGAGATGTGGGTGAATCCAACAGCATACTAATTGGGAAGCAGCCTCAGCTCTGCTCACCCTACAGTATACCATTCTATACAGCAATTGCTTCCTTTTCCTCTTTCCATGAACAAAAAAACTAACCATGTTTTACTCTCTTATTTCCAGTGATGATATAGACACAATTTTGTTTCTAAAACTGGAATCATACTGAGTTTCTAAAACTACAGCAACATAGAGCCACTATTAAAAACAGGGATTTTCTCAATAACTGAAGACAACTGAGATCGAAATATTCACACCGAAGATCTCTTGTGATGGCCATTTTGAAAAGGATGCTCGGGTGTTTTATTCCAAAAAGTTATTTTTTTTCAGTTCATAGCTAGAAAGAATAGTGGGAAAAAATGTCGTCTTTGTGACCTGTACAGAAATTCTAGTTCTTCTCTTTTGAGAATATGTACTATAGACCAGCAGGCCCTGTATTTTAATAAAGACAAAAAGTGGGGAAATTCTCACCATTCCTAATGGCTCCAGCTGCTCTGAAAAGTTCACTTTAAGAGAAAAATTCATTTTACAGCATAAACTCAGAAGGATGGGAGGAATCAAAGTTTACATCTTAAATGTTCTGTAAGTTACCCATCCAGAAATCAGCAAGTAGTTATTGTATGCCAGTGATAGAGCCAGTATCATGCTAAGCAGAACAGAATCTTCAGAAAAGTCCAAGGTAAAGCACAAAATAATTAGAAATAACTAGAAAAAATTAATTCCTAAACAGAGAAATTAACTGAAAGCACAATAGAGTTTGAAAAAAAGGCAGAGCTATGTGAGAGCTGCAATGGTTCATTCATTCATTTTATCATTCATTAAAGAAATATTATTGATTACAGTGATAAGCTAGGTACTCTGCTAGGTGCTCACATACCCTGGTAAGGGCTCTGTCTTACTAAAATATATATAAATATATCTGTAATTACAAATTTGGCTATGTTGTATTTTAAAAAAAGAGAGAGATTAATAATTAGGGAGAAGGGTGGCTGCTTAAAGGGGATGAAAAGGGAAGGCTTCTACAAGGAGATACTTAACTAGAGACCTAAAGGACTAAAAAGTTTAGCCATATGAGGAGGAGGGGAAGATGATTCCAGCCCAAGCAAACAGCATGTGACAAGATCCTGAGGCAGAAAAGTTCTCAATGAGTTCAAGGATCTTAAAGGAGGCAAAGGATGTACAGCACCTGCAGGTATCCTATACTGAGGATCCAGGGATGGCCCAGGAAGAGTTCTTTAGGAATATTACCAATTACTTTTACCCACATGTCTGGGAGTGGTCCTTTTTCTATTCAGCCTTTATAATACACAATATATACAATATAGGTTTCAAACTAAATAGAGGAGAGAAAAGGAACATCAGAAAATGACCAATTTGGGATAAATAATAATAAAAGGATGAAATGGAAACAAACTGAAAGTAAACTCCAAAGTCTATGTATTTGATCACAATTCCTACCCAAAAGATGAAGTTTCTCTAGAGGCTTCAACTGAGTCCTGTTGGAAACGGGACCCAGGATCCTCGGTGTTATTAGGGCAGTGGTTTTTAAGCTTTTGCTGAATCAGAATCACCTGCACGGCTTGTTAAAACACAGATTTCTGGACCCCACTCCAGAGTTTCTGATTCGGTAGGTCCGGGTGTGGTCCAGCAAGTTCCCAGATGATGCTGATGCTGCTTGTCCATGGACTACACTTTGAAGACCACTGGTTTGGGATATTTAGGGACCCATATTTCTATGCACTCAGAATCCATACCTAAACAAGGGAACAGGCAAGTGATATTGTAGGTGCAGAATGATCCAAATCCAGCTTTCTGTCCTGAACTAGCATGTATGGAATATCTCCTCTGTACCAGATGATTTCGTACATTACCTCATTTCATCAGTAGGGTAGGTATCTTTATCCCTGTTGTTCACATGAAGAAAAGAGGTGAGGCAAGGTTGTGTGAATTACCCCAGACCACATGGCTGGTAAGTGACAAAGCCCCAGGGTCCTAGCCTGTTTTTGCAGAGCTCTTGCTCTTAGCCACTGTTCCATGTCACCTCCCATCTCACCTGTCCAAGAGAGAAGCTGCAGAACTCCAGACCTTACTGCCCTACTGCAAAGCACTCTTGAGGCCTGACTCCAGTGTGGTTAGTGCTAGATCTAGACAGTTTTCACAGACTCCTGGGGGCTGTTAGTGACCTGAACTTGCTACTAAATTCTTCCCTTTTCTTATGGGCGACAGTAAGATCTATTAATCCCACATAAACACTATGCTAGGCATGTTACAGACATTCTCTATTTTAAACCACTAGAGATGGTATTCTCTCTGTGGGAGGCAGTTAAACATTGTCAAACATAGGCTTAGGAGTCAGATGGGCCTGGGATCAACTCCCCCCAACCCCCGGCTGCTTACTGGTTATATGATTTTAGCTAAATGACTTAACTTAAATGCTCAGTTTTTCCTCTTTTCATAAGTAGTGGTTACCATAATATCCACTTCAAAGGGTTGTGAGAAATTCATGAGTTGAATGCCTGTAAAGCTCAGTGCTTAGCAAGCAACATGTGCTCCATAAATAATAACTATTATTATTAACTTATTAGCCATTTTCTTACCAAATGTGGTCATTTTAGAGGAGTTGGTCTTTGTTATTATTGCTGTGCTAGCCTGTGATAGACACATAGTTTCTTTTTGTTTGTATTTCCTGAGTTTTGGATAGATACAGGAAATACGAATAATGAGCATCTTGATTTGAGCCTACAATTAGGGAAAATATCTCAAGATACTCTAATAGACAAAAACAGGGGAAAAAATGGGCTAGGTTAGGTATTTTAGGTAAACTAATAAATAATTAAATAACCATACCCACTGGGTATTAATTAATGGATTGAAAGCAACTCAGGCAGGGGATTGAGATCAAAGGGCCTGATGATCCCACTATGCCAAGTATTGGTCAAGCCACATGTGAAGTCATGTGCTCAGTTCTAGTTTCAAGTTGTAAGTGAAAAGTTCCTCAACTAGAAAGCACTCAGAAGATGTTGAGTGGGATAGGAATAGACATGGGAAACTGAATCATACCTAGCATGGAGAAGAGAAGATTAAGATATAATAACAATCTTCAAATGTTTCAAGATCTTTCAGAAAGAAAAGGGGTTCCAGTCTTATTCTATATTTGCTCTGTAACACTCAAAGCAGTGTTTTTCAAACGATAGTTGGCAACCCATTAGTGGATCATGAAATCAATTCAACAGGTCATGACCAGCGTAAGTTCTAGTGTTCTATAGCACTGTAGGATGACTATAGTTAACAGTAATATACAGGTTCAAATAGCTAGAAAGAGGATATTGAATGTTCCCAACACAAAGAACTGATAAATGTTTGAGATGATGAATAGGGTAATTACCCTGATCTGATCACTATACATTACATGTATCACAACATCACTATGTACCCCATAAATATGTACAATTATTAGTGCCAATTAAAACATTTAAATTTTAAAAATTTAAATGGCCAGCATTTTTTAATTTCAGATTATTATGGGGGTACAAATGTTTTGGTTACATGAATTGCTTTTGTACAGCTTAACTTAAAGTTATAAGTGTGCCCATCACCCATATGACCAGCATTTTAAATAAATGAAATAGAACATAGTAGAAAATACTAGATGCAGCCCATCTAATAAGGTAAATTGCTATTCCATGAAACTTCTGTTTAGTTTACTTATAGTTGTATTTGTATGTATGGGTCTAAATGTAAAATGTATCCTTATGTTGGGTAACAGTAAAAAAAAAAAAAATGTTTGAAAGCTCTAGAAGGCAAAATATGGACAACCGGGTGAAAGAAACAGGAAGTCAAGTTTCAGCTCCCTACAAAGAAATCTTTATAATAATGATCACTGTATAAAAATAGACCACATTTTCTCAGAAAATAGGAACCCCTACCCCATACACATAGCACATCCTCAGGAGATGTCCTAGCAGA
>RJWJ010002141.1:0-18952 GCA_004363605.1 Indri indri
TTGCCTGGGGCGAGTGCCGTGGCGTCAGCCTAGCTCACAGCAACCTCAAACTCCTGGGCTCGAGCAATCCTACTGTCTCAGCCTCCCGAGTAGCTGGGACTACAGGCATGCGCCACCATGCCCGGCTAGTTTTTTTTTCTATATATATTTTTAGCTGTCCAATTAATTTCTTTCTATTTTTGGTAGAGACGGGGTCTCGTTCTTGCTCAGGCTGGTCTTGAACTCTTGAGCTCAGAACGATCCGCCCGCCTCGGCCTCCCAGAGTGCTAGGATTACAGGCGTGAGCCACCCGGCCTTCATTTCACTTTAATCCTAAAGAATATTTTCTCTGGATGTAGAATTCTATGTTGGTGGCTATCTTATTTTGGCATATTAAAGAGGTCGCCTACTAACATCTAGCTCGATTCTTACTGAGAATTTAGCTGTCAGCCTAATGATCTTTTGAATGTCTTTTGTTCTCTGGTTGCTTTTAACATTTTATAATTTTATTTGACTTTCTGAAATTTCACAATCATGCTGCAGTTTTTGATTCTCCTGCTTAGGTTTTATGGGGCTTCTTTTTTGTTTGTTTCAAATTAAAGAGTCATGAATTTATTTTCATGTTCTGTTACTTGCTAGTGATATGACATTGGTCAAGAAAGATACCCTCCAAGCCTCATCTTTATCAGATATCAACAGATGTAATGATACTTACATCAAAAATTTGATATCATGCATGTTATGGGGCTTCCTGAATCTCTGGGCTGATGTTTTCTATAAGTACTGGAAAATTCTCAGTGATAATATGTAGTGAAATACTATATTACAAAAAAAGTAAAGCTTCACACAAAAACATAAATAATTCCTAGAATGCATACTGCATGATTCCATTTATATCAATATTTAAAACAGGCAAAAATACAGTGTGATAAAACTACAAAATAAAATAATGGTTAGATTCCGTAAAAGAAAGGATAGTGTTTCCCACAAAATGAGAAAGAAGAGAGTGTAGTTCGGAAAGAACACTTGGTGTGGGGCGATTTCCTGTGTTTTGGGGAAGAATCAATCTCCTGACCTGGTTTATAGTTACATAGTTTGCCTTAAAATAATTTAAAATATTAATATATGGTTTATGAATTTTCTGGTATGTATACTATATTTCAGCAATATAAAAACCCCACACCTACACACAAACACACATACACATACCACACACACACAGAAAAAAGAACAAGGGGGAAACTGCTTGGGTAACTGGTCAGGGACAGCCTCTCTGAACACAGAAAGATTATTTTTATAGTCTGAAGGGAGATGTTTTGAAAGTATGTAATAAACTCAAGCAATACAGACAGCTATGTGCCACCTGGGAAGCACTGGCAATTTGTGAAGAGGTCTCTGAGTGTGGCCTTCATGTGCTGGTGACTTTACCATGGAAAGTAGTGGAGGAACCCCTAATTTCTCCTTAGCTGAGGTCACCCTTAGAAAGAGTTCTTAGGGTAAAGCTAGTTTTATTGATGTAGCACATTGAAATCCAGGAAATTTTACTTAATCTGCAAGCTATAATAGGAACAATGGATAAATTATTAGCTACTTCTTCACCCTTGAATCCTAGACCTACCTCCCTGGTCTCTTCAATGTCCATAGTACCTACTCCAATCCTCAGCACAATAGAAAGGAACTATCTAGGGAATTGTGGGCATATTGAGCAACTTTGGGGTTCCCAGAAATTCTTAAGGGATGGCAAGTCTCACGGTAGAAAAGAAAATACATGTAAAGTCTCCTCAGAGACACTTCTTTTATATTTTCTCTTGGGCCTGTGCATATTATCTGAATATTTTCTCCATCTTTCATGTCCTTCAAGATGGTAGAACCACTCTGATTTCATCTAGTCCGCCAAAGCTGCACTGTTCACTTGCCTGATAGAAATGAGACAGGCTGTTCTGATCTGACCATTCCTTCAAACCCTGACAGAGAAAAAATTGTTTTTCTTTGCTGGATCACTAATATAAGTCCTGTGGTTTGGGGAAACTCCAAACGTCTGAGGCCATTGGTACTGCACTGAAACAGTAACTGCGGTTCTTCGCCTTGTTTAACCCCCTTGACAGATGCTGGGTCTGCCCAAGCTGAGATCTCTTTTCTCAAAGCCGGTACTCTCCACCAGCCCCATCAGCCTATTCAAAAAGATTATTATGTGAAAACATCTCAATTACCAATGAAACTCAGGATACCATGAATCCCCTGTGAAGAGTAGATGTATTTCTTTTAAAAATAATAATAACTGATTGGAAGGTGAATTTCCATTCAAAAAGCATAATTTTTATTGATTTTCAGGATAACACTGGAGACACCAACTAAAAATTCTAGCCCATAATCTAAGCAATTCTCTAATCCCACACAGATGCATAATTAAGTGCCTTATCGTGCCCAGAGTTGAGGTATAAGCCAGAGCTTGCTCTTGTGGACTAATTGCCTCTCCAGAACTCTGTGTCGGGGAGGGGCATTGTGGAAAAAAGGCTTTACAGACTTAAATAGGGTTTGGAGGAATAGGGCAAAAGGGGTCCCTGAATACTTGTTAGTCATGGGTCTGAAATTTATGACATAAGGAGAATTTGAGGTGAGGGGGTGCCTTAAGGTGATAAGAACAAAAGGATTAGAAGCACAAAGAAAAATGAGACCCCAAGTGACAGAGACCCAGTAAGAAAATCAGGTATTAGGGTCACTAACAGGCAGTATGAATTTGGCAAGATTTTAGGAGAAAAGTTAATCAATAAAATAGAGTTCAAATACAAGCAAGGAATACATGTGGATCAGTACATCTGGGAGGAGGAAATTTCTGCTGTAGGGGAAGTTGTGTAATAATATCATAGAAGTATAATCAGGTAAGGAGACAGTTTCTGACAGGGCAGAGGAAGAGAACCATTCCTCCTTTCTTGTGGGCTACCATTAGGCAAAGAATTAAATATAGAATTCCTGGAAGGAAAGGAGGGGTGCTCTCCAAAGGTAGGAGAAAGAAGTGTAAAGATGCAAGAGGAGATGCTAAATGTCAGGGCAGTGGGAGGAAGCAAAGGGAGAGTTCTGCCAGTGAATATGCAGAACACAGAAATCAGTGCTGTTCTGTGTGTGTGAACACACATGTGCATGTGTGCATGTGACTGTGTGTATGTGTAATACATGAATACTTCATGGTGTTATTTTAAAGCTTCACAGCAGGTCCCCGGGGTAAACACTTAACTAGTGAGTACCGCTCTTCTGCTGTGCATGGGAATGCCAGTTTGCCCTTTGGACATATAATAATAACCTACAAAATTTCATGCACCCAAAAATCTCTTCCATACATTACTCTCGTTTTTCCCTCCTACTTCAGCCATCATCTGGCTTGGATCACTACCCCACTGTGCTGTAGACCCACACTGTGCCCTGTTGCAATCTACCTCCTTTCAATTGCTGTTTCCCTTCCCTATGTTGCTTTTCCCTGTGCATGAGCACAAACCCTTCCCTCAATTGTCCGCAATGACAAGCAGAGACAACACTGCAATGTCCGTTGCAATTTACCTAGCCTGACATCAAGTCAGAAGGAACAGCTTACCTCCCTCCAGGAGAAGTGGTCTTAAACCTCCCTCTCCTAACTAAAGTCTAAGTCTCAGCCACCAGGAAACTCCAAGAAAGGGAAGCAGTTCCTTACTCAGCTTTCATCTTCAACCCCAGGGTCTTCTTGTTTCCGGGATGACTGATGGTAAAAAACTTCATTCCCCTCATGAGAATCCTCTGTCAGAGCCTAAACTTCTCACCTCCTGTCTTCTCCATTCCTCGGAGGTTATGTATTTTTAAGGTTCTTTTCTCAGCCTTTCTTGCATTCCAGTTATTTATTTGTACTTATGCGTTCTCTCAGCTGTAATCCATGCCTTGGTGTAGATGTCTCTGAATTCTGCCCATCCGGCCCAGATTTATACTTGTGTTCTTTCACAGTGTGAAATGGGGAAAAGATCATAGAATCTGGAATCAGAAATCCTGAGGGGTAGGATTGGAATAAATCAAGCTGAGGACTTACCTAGCTACCCCCTCTTCCCCCAAATTGACAAGAAAAGTTACAGAGTCGCTGATTTCCCTAGGAGCAGGGTACGCCTTCCAAGGACTTCCACAGTGTCTCCGCCCCCAACCCTTGCAGGGGAGGCCCAACCTTGCAGGCATATAAATAGGTGCTCTTGAAGCTTCCCACCCCAGCCTGCCCTTCCCTCCTTCCAAAATGGACAAGTCCCTCCTGCTGGGACTCCCTGTCCTGCTCTGCTGCTTTAGGGGTGAGTCCCCAGGGCTGACAGGCGAGATGTGTCCAGGATCAGCAATGGCTTAGAGCTCCCGTCACAGAGCCCTCAGGGAGCCATACGGTAACAGAAGCGTGATGACCTGCTGTCTAATGCTATGCTTCCACCCACAGTCTGCTGTGTCTCTGGAACCTTAAACAAAGTCCTTCCCTCTCCCCTTAGCGGAAGAAATAGGTGGGTTAGAGAGGGATTGAGAGGATCTTCACAGAGGCTGTGAGATGAGGTTTGGAGAATGAGGTTAGATGGTGTATCTTTTTTTTTCAACAGTACCATCTGGATCACTTCTACGCAGAGATAATGCAGGTGAGTGGAAATGGATGAGTGACATGAGGCGGGAAGGTCTGAGGAGAGGAGACGAGTGGGCAGGGTGGGTGTGTATGGCGGGGGATGGTAAAAGGGCCCAGAAATAGACCTTGAGTTTCAGCACTCAGCAACGTCTCTCAGCAGGACAGGCTGGGCTGGGGGCTGCTCTAAGGTTTGACAAAATAACATTGGCAGCAGCCGGCAGGCTAGGAGTGAGAGTCACGAAGGGCCAGGCGAAGGGGAAGAGGAGGCGGGACGCTGACTCTGCAGGACCCGTGTGGCCAAATGTGAAGGGCATTTGTGAAGGGCAATGCCGTGAGTTTCAGGTACTTGTCCCCATTGTCAGATTCCGGGTACACGTGGGTAGGAATGCCACATAGGGTCAATTAAGAAGAAGGGATTAAGGAAAACACCAGGGTGCATTTATCTTTCTCCTTCTGGCCTGTGCTGCTCTTGTAGGAAGAGGTAGAGGAGTTTGAGCTCTGAAGAGGTGAAGAGAACTGAAAGGATAGAGGACGTGCAGAGATGCCGCGCAGGTGACCAGGCTTTGGAGGGACAGACGGGGCCTAGAATGGCCCCAGGTTGACAGTACAGGAAGGACCCTGAGGTGGAGATTACAAGGACCCTATGCAGGGCTAAATCTGAGACACAGTTACAGATTTGCTTTATTTCTCTTTGCCGTCACAGTCAGCGAAGTAATTGCTCAGGAAGATGGTTATTTTGGTGAGTATGAAGCACCTAATCCGACCATCTCAGCCTTGGTGATGCTCTTTTCCTTATCCCTCCACTTTTCTTTCCCCTCCCACTTTTCAGGCTAAAACTCCTGAGATCATTAACTCCAGTCACTCTCTTGGCTTAGCGTGTTTAAACGGAGGCAGATGCTCATGCTTAACGGGGCCCTGGCAAAGCCCCCTGGCTCCAAGCAGACCTCGAACCTGAGAGGGGAGACGGGTCCGTTCATGGTGGTGAACATTCTCTCACTGCTATTTCCCCACTCTCTGGGCAAGACCTACAAACTGTTCAGTGCAGGATGTGCCACCTCCAGTTCCCAGGAGAGAAGTGCTCCCGAGGAAGAGGAATATGTACTGCAACAACGGAACAGGCCTGCACAGTGGGGAGGATTTTCGAAAGTAAGTTGTGGGTAGGGGAAGGAGAAAGCAGACAGGACGTACCAGCCGTCGCGAAAGGGGGGACCTTGATTTACTTTTACTACAGACAGTCTCATGCCTGGGATGACCCCCAGGCATCTCTAACCCCATCATGCCTCTAACCCTCGCTTGGCCGAGGCAAAGATATAAAATGTAACCAAAACGTTTGCACCCTCATAATACCCTGAAATAAAAAAAAAAAAGAAAAGAAAAACAGAGATTGTCACTAGGGGTGACGGTATGTAGCTAAGGAGACAGTATTTTGAGAAGCCTGAAGAAAACAGAGGAGAAGGAATTGAGGTGGGAGAAGAGGCCTGATCTGTGCCCAAAGGGTACCGGCGAGTCGCTGGGGTGGGGAGGAAGATCTTGGCCTTTGCGTCCGCCTGGATTTCCTTACGGATGGTTCTAAACCAGACACAGACTAAATGGCCCTTGCTGCGTGAGACTAGAAGTCACGATTTCTCTCTTTTCCCACCCTTTGTACTAAACAATCTGTCGGCATTTATAATCCCCATGTAAACCAGTGTTTCTGAATAGAAACATCCGACTTTAGCAATCCCTCGATTGCTGCTCTCATTGCCATCCTACTCCCAATAATATTTTTAGACTGCTCTACCATTGCTTTTTCTTTTGGGGGGCACCTAACTTCAACATCTTCCAGTTCTTCACATCTAAGTAACGGAGCCTCGAACTACACAAAGTTATTTTTCTATGCCGGTGTGGTCTGGAGGAAAGATTTTTCACAGAAACCTTGGGGCCAGGCTTGCTGACCTGCTTCTCCTCCCTTCCACAGAGAACGGAACTCCCTGGCTGACCTTCATGGGCTGCCTGAGGAGCTGTGCTAACGTGAAAAACATAAAGTGGAGTGTCTATTTGGTGACTTTCACGTGCTGCAGGGGCCACGACCTGTGCAATGAAAATCTTTAGAAGTTGCTCGTTCTTCTGCGGCGCCAATGTCTGGCTGGGGTTGTTGTCTCACACTCTTCACAATGGCATCATAAAAACCTGCTTCTTTCTTCCCTTCTGCAGCAAGATATTTTAATATTTTTCGTGTTTTTTTCTCTCTGTATTATTCTTCTTGTCCACTCCAGTTAAAGCACATTAACACTGGCATCATGGAGGGGGGTGGCAACGTGAAAATAAATAACTTGAGTCCTCCTGGGTTTTGTTCATGAATGCTGTTCCCAGGGTGAGGAGAAGACTAGGACGTAGAAATGACTTTGCACCAGAACCATGAAAAGGGAAGGACTTTCTGCCTTCTGGAATGAGCCTCCCTTTGAGGCTGGGAGTTGGAGAAGGAATCCGTGGGATTCTAGAGATAGTACCTGCCCCAGCTTCCCCAGCAAACTCATGAGGGGCATCAACCCCTAGACAGGAAAAGCTGCAGGATGCGTCCAGGAAGATGAGACCACCAGCAGCAGCTCCCAAGGCGTGGCATGGAGGAAGCTGAGAGCCATGGGGTCTGAGGAAGACATTTGTGTCTGGCCACTGGGCACCTCATCAGCAACTGCTGTGGGCAGAAGTTCCATGCCCAGATGCCTCTCCCACTCCACCTCCCTGTCGCATATACTCAGGCTTTCCAGTATTTAATTCCAGTATCCTGGGGAAAATGGGGGTGGGTTGGAACAAATCTGCTCACAAGAATTGAGGCTGTTAAAACAAGCGCCACATGTACTCACCACCAAATTGGTATTCACTGATCAACACATAAGTGCACATATAAGAATAGCATCTATTGGATGTCAGGCAGGGGGGAGGGGGAGGAGGGGACGGGTATACGCATACACAAAGAGTGCAATGCGCACCATCCGAGAGATGGACACGCTTGAAACTCGGGCTTGACGGGCAGGGGGGCAAGGGCAACATACATAACCTAAACATCTGTACCCCCATAATATGCTGAAATAAAAAAATAAAAATAAAAAAAAGAATTGAGGCTGTTTTCTAACAAACTGGTAGAATGAAGCCTGGAAAGAGTGATTAATTGCTATTATAAAAACATAAAGAAAGCTATCTTTCTTCCATACCCAAATTGTGTTTCCTTTTTTGTCTTCCCTCCAAGCTCTTCCTTAATTCCTTTAACAAACATGTATTCAAAACATGCTATGTTCCAGGCACTGCCAGACTCCAGGATACAGATGCTGTGATCCCTGTCCCTATCCCTGTTAGCTTAGTCTAATGGGAAAGACAGACCTTACAAGAATAATAGCTCACGCTTACGCGGCAATCACCGTGAGGCACTGCTATAAATACTTTATGTCTTCTGACTCGTGTTCTTCACACGAACCTGAGCAGCACATTACTGCCCAGTTGGGTCAGCCAGTAAACAGAAATAGCTTATTTTTTACAAAGAGACTTTAAAATGAAGAATTGTTAACCAGGTATTGAAGGACAGAAAAGGCCAAAGGGAAATGTTGAGTTAACAAATAGAAATTGCAAGAAGCAGCTAAAACCCATAGGTTTAAGGGGACACAGGGAAAAGGTTGGGGTTATTAGACCTTGGAAGCTTGGGGAGGGAACCGAGGGAGCCCCCTTTGGAACTGGGACCCAGGCATCTCAGGAAGGGTCTCCAAGAAGATAAAACGCATTTGTCTAGGGAAGGAGTACTGGAAGGAGTTCAGCTGGTGCTAGTATCCCTGTGGGCACACCATAAAGCTGGCTCCAGAAGTGTGGGGTGGGGGGAAAACCACAAAACAGAAACAACTGCAGCCCTGAAACCAACTGCCACTGCCAACTGTTGAGAGAAACAGGAGAAGATGTGTCCCTTCTTCCTCCTCTGGCCTGCTAGTCTCCCTCTGGCACTCTCTTGCCGGCAGAGTTAACAGGGATCTAGCCTGCAAAGCCAGCATCATAAAGCGGAGTTTGGAAGTGTGAGTTTGAAGCTGAGAGACAATCATTTAACAACCGGCTCAGCCACCTCTTTGGCCATGCAGTCTGAACACATCCTTCCACATGTATTTGAACTCCATTTAACAAGAAAGAGAAGACAAGACACTTTTTCTCTAAAGAGAGAGAGTCCCAAAGTCATCTCTATCTCAGAGCGACAGCCTGGATATTCATTTCTGTGCAATGTTAAATACTCGTCCCAGCCGTTTAATTCCACCTGTCGACTACCACCAAGTCCCATGTAAAACAGCAAGGAGATAGAGAAAGAGAGAAAGAAAATATGGCAAGAAAGGAAGAAGGTGAACACAGGTACCCGGTGTTTATTTTTGTAACCAGTAATGAAGCTACAAGTGATATTTGTAACTTTCTTCTTTTACTACCAATGCTACATTTTGTTTCCCTCAACTAGCACCTCACAAGTTCAGGATTATCTACCCAGAGTGATGATGAAAATCTTTATTTTTAAAGGGTTTGAATCTTCAATGGCCTTGCTTTTTTTAGTTCCAGAGTTTTATATTTATTAATACTTTGACTACTGGACAGGAAGGATGAAGTAGCACTTCAGAGAGTCTCCTGTATTCCAGAGTAGTTATCCCTACTTCCTTATGCAACAGCAATCCAATTCCCCGCCGGTGGAGTAACCCTTATGCTTATCACGGCATGGAGGAAAAAGGAGCCTCAGATGGTCAGACAGCTTTCAAATCATCTGATACACTGTTATGTTCCCTAGTGGAAGCATTTCTCCCTTGGGAACTAAGACTTCCGAATGAGCAAAAGTCAAAGTTGCTGGGATGGCATAATTTATTACCACTTTGACATCTTGATTCTGACTATGGGAAAAGCAGAACCATATATTAGTTGCTGATTCAGAGCATATGCTGCATCTAAGATATAATCTAATCTTTTCAGAGTGTTTGCTCCAAAATTACAGTTTAACTGAGATTTCTTTGGACCATTCCACCATTCCATCAGGCTAGTAGCTTCTGGTGATGGGGTGCATGGTAAGGTAAGTGACTTGTGTGGGCATAAATACATTACTACACCTCTTTGTAGTGAAATGAGCTCCTTGCTTGGAATTAATGCTGTGTGAAAAATCTTGATGGAGAGTAAGGCATTCTGTAAGTCCACAATGAATGGTGCTGGCAGCAGAATTATTATTATTAACAGGAACATCCATATCCAAAATATGTGTTTATTCCAGTGTGGATAAATTCTACCCATGATGAACAGGTGCTGGTGTGGATGTGAGAGAAGGGAACACTTACATACTGTTGGCAGGACTGCAAACCAGTACAGCCTCTATGGAAAATAGTACAGAGATACTGCAAAGAACTAAAAGTAGACCTACCATTTGATCCAGCCATCCCATTATTGGGTATTTACCCAAAGGAAAAAAAGTCATTTTATCAAAAAGACACATGCACTCAAATGTTTTTTGTGATTTTGTTTGTTTGCTTGTTTGTTTGTTTGTTTTTGAGACACAGTCTCACTCTGTTGCCCGGGCTAGAGTGCCTTGGCATCAGCCTAGCTCACAGCAACCTCAAATTCCTGGGTTCAAGCAATCCTCCTGCCTCAGTCTCCTGCATAGCTGGGACTACAGGCATGCGCCACCATGCCCAGCTAATTTTTTCTACATATTTTTAGTTGTCCAGCTAATTTCTTTCTATTTTTAGTAGAGATGGGGTCTCAGTCTTGCTCAGGCTGGTCTTGAACTCCTGAGCTCAAATGATCCACCCACCTCGGCTGCCCAGAGTGCTAGGATTACAGGCGTGAGACACTGTGTCCAGCCACACTCAAATGTTTATTGCAGCACAATTCACAATCACAAAGATGTGTAATCAATCCAAGTGCCCATCAATACATGTGTGGATTAATAAAGTGTGGTATGTGTATATTTTGAAGTACGATTTGACCATTAAAAAATGGTGAACTAATACCTTTTGTAACAACCTGGATGGACCTGGAGACCATTCTAAGTGAAGTATCACGAAAATGGAATAACCCCATGTACTCACTATTAAATTGGAACTAATCGATCAATGCCATGTATACTTAGGGTAGTAAAACTCAACGGAAAGCAAGCAGGTGGGTTGGGGGAGGAGGGGATGGTTAAATTTACACCTAATGGGTACGACGCATGCTATTCTTGGTGATGGGCACACTTACAACTTTGACTCAAACTGCACAAAATCAAATCATGTAATCAAAATGTTTGTACCCCCATAATATTCTGAAATTAAAAGAAACAGTTAAAGCATTCCCGCTTAGAACTGGAAGCAGATGAGTTGCTCACTGTCACCGCTCCTATTCAACACAGTGCTGGGAGTCCTCGCCAGAGCAACCAGGCCAAGAGAAGGAAATCGAGGGCATCCAAATGGGAAAAGAAGAGGTCAAACTATTGCTCTTTGCTAATGATATGATCTTAATCTAGACAACCCCAAAGATTCTGCCAAGAAACCCCTGGAATTGATAAATAAATTCAATGAAGTCTCAGGTTACAAAATCAATGTGCACAAATCAACAGCATTTCTTTACACCAACAACAGTGAAGCTGAGAATCAAATCAAAGACTCAATACCTTTTACAATAGTGACAAAGAAAATAAAATACCTAGGAATATATTTAACCAAGAAAGTTAAATACAGACTCTATAGAGAGAACTATCTCTCTTCAAACATAGAGAACAATGTAGAAATTGCCTGCCTAAAATCATAGCCTTCCCAAAGCAAAAAAAAAGCAGTAAGTTCAAAACTTAAGCTCAGACTCTATGCAGCCAATCATTGAGTATCATATCGCCAAGGCTTTGTTGCTTAAAAATATAGGGTCCATGGCCTCATTCTTATGCACCTGAGCCTCCAGGCAGGGTTTGAAGCAGGAGGATGAATAAGTAAGACTGAGTAACACTGAGCTTGTTAATGCTAATTTTACCCTCATGGCTGATGAAATAAATTATAATTTATTCAGAAAAACATTTATCTCTGTAAACTGATACTTACATTTGGGATAAGCCAGTTTCTAACTGGGCCCCCCACGATGGAAGAGACATTGTTTTACCTTGCATTGCTGGGAAGAGCTTAAGGGGAATGGGATGTCAAGAGCCAAAACCACCCTTTGCTCTTGCTCAATTCAGACAGCTAAAGCCCATCCCAGACTGTCCTCCTTAGACGCATGCCCTGAGCCTGCAGCAATGTTGATCAACTCGTTGCTGTGGAAACAAACTTCTGTGAGCTACTGAATACCACTATCATACTGCTAGGGAATGGACAGGCCTAACCTATTCCTAAATTCATTCCTTTGACAAGTATATTCCAGATGCCCTCCATCTGCTAGGTGTTGAGGAGGTGCTCAAGGTGCTGAGGATGCTACTTAGAACAAAGGAGATGAGGGAAACAATGGTGCTTTGAAGAAAGACTTGGGGGCAGAGGAACAAAGTGAGAAGCTGTGTCATGTCCATGAAGGGACCACCTGGGATAGACTTCACTTTCCTTCTGCTTCCATTGAACTATGGAAATGGTTGTATTTAGTGTGTGGTTCACATTTTTGATCCACCTGTATGTCAGTTCAGTGAGCCTGATACATCCATAGAGCCCTGGATGGTGGGGCCTTTGTGAATAGAGAACCTGGGCCCTCCTGCTTTAACTTCTCCAGTGCAGCCCGTTTCACGGGAGCAGCTTCCTATCAGTTCAGGGTAATGCTCCTGTGGCTTCTCACTGCAAATGACAGCTCTGCCACTTATGTGACTTTAGGAAAGTAACTTGACCTCCCTGAACTTCATAAAGTGGTAATAAAAATAAAATGTGATAATATGCATAAATGGCTCAGATCAGCAAGTGGCATGAGAAAGTGCTCATTGTCTACTTAATGTTAAAATCATAATAAATTTTATTGTATCAAAGACAGTAGTTGAGGAGTCCCAGAGAGTGAGCAGTATCCAATGAACCAGGGTCCATGGTGGCAACGAGACACACAGATATAACATTGAACTGAATCATGAGTGAAATACGACTAATCTCCCTTCTTCAAATGTACTTGTGAGAAGAGCCCTTTGAAAGGGGTGTTTACAGAAAGTGCAGAAACAGAGGAGTATTTGGAATTGCTGCTAAATCAAGCCCCTGAAACGTGGAGGCTTGTCCTTCCTTGAGGCAGAGGCAGCCAAGAGTAAGAGAGTTTCTCCAGGGCCTGGCATTGGACACCACCTGTGGTTTCAAAGCAGCCGATGCCTCAGGGTAGATGGCCAATCTATAACAGCCTTAGGATAGATTTCATTTGATTTCGTACATCATGTTAGAGCAAACGCACTAAATTTCTGATCACCTAGTAGAAGAAAACCAAGATATCTTTGCTTATATACTGAGGTTAGATAAGTTATTGCAGAGGCAATAGTTTGGAAACAGGAAACACAGGAGCAACATTGGGGAATTCAGGACTCATTGGAGAAGACATCCAAGTTTTTTACAGTGAAACACTACTGTAGAAGCTTAAATTCTATGAGGTACAAGAGGAGCTCCTGGAAAATTCTCACTGTTAATGCAGTTAATTAACAGGAGGAAGAGAGAAGAAAGGCTGTTGGTTTGTAGAAGAAATAAGAAGGCTCTCAAGTTGACATAACAAACCCAAGCTCAGCCCTGTCAAGAAGTGCAGGAGCAGATATGGTGGAGCAGCCAAGGTCCTGCACACAGGTGCAGAGCTTCTGAGACCAGGAGAATTCGTAACAGGGAAAGGCATATTTTATTTTTGACATGATTTTTCTCTCTTGCCTTCTGCAGTAACCAACTTGACTCTAGTACACCCTACATAACCCCTAACCCAGAAATGAAACAAGATTTGGTACATTAAAAAGAAAACTAAAACAATGTAGTAATATGCAGGGTTTGACATTTAAAATCAGATTATGCAACATGACAGTAGCCTCCCAAGGCAAGGAATTCTTTTGAGAAGGTGTTTTTGAAATTCCTTTATCTTTCATTTATTACATCAACAACCAAACCTGAGGCACACATAGCAAAAAATTCTCTCATGGTGTAGAGGGAATACCCTCAGCCTAGGATGCCTCAGTGACTGCGTGACAGAGAGAGTGGGAAGAGGGAGATGAGAGAGCAGAATATCAAAGCATCTCAATTGTTTCTGTCCAATAGGTGGAGGAAAAGGTCACTGTACTGACTGGAGAATTCATTTTGATTACAAGCGGAATTTAAGTCTCTACTACACAACGGGGGCAAGAAAAATGGTGTGTGAAAATCAGGGGATTATGTGGGACATCTTTATTACTCCCTTGCCTAATAGTCCTGTTCAACAGAAAACTGTAACAACACAACAAAGACAAAACCAGCAAGCATTCAGATCCTGCAGGAATGAGGGGTGGGGTGTGCTCCAGGCAAGGTCCCCATCTGGCCAAGATGCTGCGGAAGTGAGAGCGCATGGAGTCAGAAGCATGGGGTGCAGATACGACCGTCAGCTCAGGCCTCGTAGCCAGCTACAGAGGTGGGGGCTGCGGAAAACATTTGTATGTTGCTTAGTCATTTCCTTTATCTCCCTTGCCTCCCCCACCAGACTTGTAGAAAGAGTCCCAATGATGGCTGCTTCATGGTTTTTGGTGACAGTATGACTCAGTTACTATCACTGCCCAAGGACAGGGTTGTAGTGGGAATCTGTGCACTCCTTCGCCCAGATGAAGGAGAAGAATGGATGCTCAGAGGCAAAGGGGTGGGGTGTGCTGGGAGTACTAGAGTATTTCTCCAAAACACCCCTTTCAGATCCATTCTCTACCCTTGTCTACCCTGCTCTCTGACCCATATGATACATGGATTATATCACTGGGCCTCCAAAACCTCTAGACACTGTTTGAGTGACCAGTGAAAAGCTACTGCAGAGAAGTAGAAGGGGCTAGTGTGAGGTCACAGTCTTTAGTCTCCTTGTTCCCTCCATAGGACATGGCCCTGGGCTGGCCATGCCCCCAACAAAAAGTCACTGCTTGGCACACCTTCTTCCCATTCCCGGCAACACCTTCCCC
The DNA here is from genome assembly GCA_004363605.1 of Indri indri. NCBI lineage: Eukaryota > Metazoa > Chordata > Mammalia > Primates > Indriidae > Indri > Indri indri. Next base: position 14,646 of record RJWJ010002141.1, read on the forward strand.
ACCTCGTTCCTTTAGGATAGGGGTGGTGAGAATTCAGCCTCCTCTTGCTCTAGGTTCCTGAACTCTCCTTGTGGTTTCCTTATTCTCTGCACAAACCTGTGTAATTAGGTCCTTCATAAATAAAAACTCATTAAAATCCTTGTTGAGTGTGCCATCTGTTTTCCATTTGGACCCAAATGGTACCGATATCATTCTTACAACTTTGGCTAAAACCTTGAGACAGGCAGGTGAGACAGATCAGGGTATGCCACCCACAGTGGATGCCACAAAGTACTTACACAGGTGTTTTCAGGAGTTCCAGGGCCAATGCACAAAGAAGGAGATTTGACCTGTGGCCTAGACAATATAACTGAAAAATTGAGTGTCTTAGGTTTGGTTACCTAGAAGCAGAACCTGAGATATGAATTCTAGTGCAAGTAATTTACTGAAAAAGTGCTTTAAGAAATAACCTGTAAAGGAGTGAAGAAAGCAGAATAGAACAGAGGGAGAAACAAGGCAAAAAAATATGGTTTCAGCTTAAGTATCAAGCTGATCCCAAAGAGAGTGTCAGAGTTTAACTGACAGCACAGACTTACCCCATCTCAAGGCAAAGGAGCAACCTCACGTGCTCCTGCCTCAGTCATTTTTGTACCACCCTCAACGGAAGGCATTTCTACCTGAAGTAGCTCCCCTGGTTCAAGAGCAAGTCTCAGGAGCAGGGTGTCATTGTTAGCGATTACCAGATAATAATCACGGCACCACCAAAAGGATTTGGACTAGGCTCCAGTTGCATCTATTATGGTCTGTGCCTTGTGCACTGAGAGCAACTTGTTTCTCACATTAAAATTATAATATCAAAGCAGTTTGTCTAAATTAGTCAAAATTTCTTGGAAACGTTATAAGAAGGAAGTTAGCAGGAAGAACTGCTCTCCACTGTTGCCATTGGCCAAGGGGACAAGAGTGATACTCATCATCTCTTCCTTATCCAAACCACCTTCACCTCTGCTGGGTGAAGTTGCTTGACTGGTGGGATAATCCAGACCCTCATCCTAAAGGTGTCTGAACTCCAGGTTACTATGAACTTATGAAGCTATGGTGTTATACTTGCCTCTTCACATTTAAAACTGGGCAGGGGAGCAATAAGAGATGCCCTGGCAGATTGCCTGAATGCAAAACATATTCCTTCCTGCCTCCATATGTAGTAGCATTTCTACTTTCTCATTATGTTCAGGATTAATTACCTCTTCTAATATTCTAACTCCTTTATGTGTCTGTTATTCTACCGACACAAGAAGGCCCAATTGTCCAGGAGGCATCCATAGCTTTAGGTTTAGTGAGACACGTACTGAGCCATCTGATGAAAGGGTGTATCCCCTGGGAATCACGACACTAGATGTTCACAGCCTCAAGCTGCAGCACAGCAAATATAAATTCCCAAATTGGCTTCCCAGTGGGTCCCTAACCAGGTAAAGTGTTGACTCCCAGACTCACATTTTCATCTATTGGGGAGACCACACCATATCATGGCCATTGGCTTAATGTTCCTTGGTCTGAGAACTGATTCAGGTATGAAAACTGGGCAAGGTATTATGACTTTCCATTGGTCAGCTGAAGCCAGTATTCTGCTCATCCATTCTTCATTTCTTTTGATCGTGTATATTAAGTACTACTTTTAGATGTGCCTTATCCCTAAGAAAACTAGGTTTTATTAGTTATCTCCAGAGTTCTAGAAGTCATGCTCCTCTGGCTACCTTCCCGTCTTGCTACCCATTATAGTAATTATACTCACCTTGAATCTAATAATTGAGTGCTGACACCTGGCTTTTGCTAGTCCAAGATCCTATCATCCCCATTACTAGGGAGCCAATTCTGTTACAGCTCCTCTTTCCATCAGAGCCTACAGAGGAAAGTCACTATGATGTTGACAAATCCTTCACCTGTAGATTCTTATTTCCTTGATGCAGGCCAGCAGGTAGTGTTTCCAAACCTATATAAGAGATCTATTCTAGCATGTTGACTTCTCAGAGCCTTCTGTTCCCCTCCTCCGCAATCTGACAAGTAGAAATGTAAAATTACATTTTAATGTGGGCTACCACTTTTTCCAACTTTTCGTGAGCCTTCCAACAATGTATCAGGAACAATATCCGGTGTCCTTATCATGGGAGACTGCCACATATCAACAAACTCTCCCTTATTTGGTTTCATATTCCAACCCAACATTCTAGCACCCCCAGGATATATTTCCAGGCATGTTCTCCCTGTTGTAGCCAGTATATGTTAGCTAGGCTCTGAAGATCCTTCGGTGTAAAATCCTTCTCCTCCCTTAAAAAGATCAGCACTCTTCATTTGGTCTATGTTGAGCTTTGACCCAATTAATTGTTTTGGTGGCCAGCAGAAAAAGGACAGGCAGATCTTGGGAAGGTCAAGCATTATCCTGTAAGACCTTTTTATTATTTATGATTTCTCTATGCTCTTCTAGCAAGGGGATTGCTATCTTTCAACATGGAGACTGGGACACAAAAAGGGGCTCAAGGAGTTAAGTGAATCCATCCGGATATCCCTGACCATCCCAAGTCACCAAGTTATGCTCCTTCCTTACAAGGACCCTGACTTTAGCTCAGGAGACTTGTCTGAGCTGAGAATTCCACCTTCTCTGAAGTTTTACAGCCCTTACAATTAAATGTCATGTCTCACTGTCAGTGGCAAGAAATAAAGGTATCTCCAAATGCTGTCAAGAAAGCCTCTGACTCCCACTTTGCTCTAAATTGGATTTATAAATACAAGCCTGCCATTTTCTCTCTTTGGTGCTTCAGTTGTACTTAGCAACAGCCATCTAATTCCACAGCCCTTATAAATACTATTGTCTCTGTGCTTCTCAGAAGTCAGAGATAATCACAAGCTAATGCATCTCCTTCTGCCTGCTGGAAGTCCAAGTTCACCACAATTGAAAGTCTTAACAATCACATTGCTACCACGTATCAACCACTGTCAGCACTCCACCTACCACCATGGGGTCTTCACTGGCATTCAGCCAGCTGAGCAACCCAGTTGAAAATGTATATTATGGTCTGCTTTTTACAACCATTCCTGGTCTCAACTGTCTTCGGCCAGGTTCAACAGAAGTAGAACCTGAGAAGAGGATTCTTATGCAAATAATGCAATGAGGAGGTGGTCTCAGAAGCAAACTGTAAGGGGACAGGGTAAACAGGATGTGACGGGGTGAAGCTTGGAAAAGATGTGCTTCCGGTGAATCAGGCCTTACCCAAAAGGGAACTCTGAGGCATGAAGATGCTACCCCCTGGTCCCAACTTGTGTAAGTTAACCTGCCTTTTATACCCACATCATATAATATATACACCACATCACTCAACCATTGGCTGTGGGACACCCTTGGGAGAAGAAGAATCTCCCAGTAATTTCCAGGTGAGATGCTCCTCTTGGCTGAGGGCAATTCTCAAGAGAAGCATACAGCCATGAGTTGTTATCAGGAGAGTAACAGAGTTTCTAAAGAGCTGCATTGTCAGTACTGTGTTGTCAGTAGCTGACTGCTTAACCGTAATTCAATAGAGATTTAATAACGTGGAGAACGGTGAGAAAGTACATTTTTATATCACTTTGTAATAAATAAGAACAACATTCATAATGTATTGAAGTTAAAACAATGGTTGTCAAATAAAGCAGAGAACGGGAACACAGAATCTTCCCAGTTGAGGCCCTAGACACCATGGAGCAGAGACAAACCCTTCCCCCTGTACACTTTCTGAATTCCTGACCCACAGGACTAGTGAACACGACAATTTGTTATGCAGCAATAGCAACTGGAAAACTTAATTGGGTGATACTTAGCAAGTTACTTAACCAGTCTTTTCTTTAGGTTTCTCATCTTTTAAATTGTCTTATGATAATAGCTACTTTATAAGAAGTTGTGAAGATAATATGAGATCATATATTTAAAATGTTTAACATGCACCTAGCGTATACTAAAAATTCAAACAATGATAGTCATGATATTAAAAATCAGGTTTTTATTTTTTTACTACATTTAAATCTTTAATACATGTGAAATTTATTTTGGTTTAATGTGTAAGGTTCTATGAATTATTTACCAGTCAATTACAAATTAACAGATTGTTGCCCAAATTACTATTCTTTAAAAAGATATAAGCCGGGCGCGGTGGCTCACGCCTGTAATCCTAGCACTCTGGGAGGCTGAGGCGGGTGGATCGTTCTGAGCTCAGGAGTTCGAGACCAGCCTGAGCAAGAGCGAGACCCTGTCTCTACCAAAAATAGAAAGAAATTAATTGGACAGCTAAAAATATATATATAGG
>RJWJ010002141.1:19052-108120 GCA_004363605.1 Indri indri
AAAAAAAAAAAAAAAAAAAAAAAAAAAAAAAAAAAAAAAAAAAAAAAAAAAAAAAAAAAAAAAAAAAAAAAAAAAAAAAAAAAAGATATGTGAAAAAAAATTCCCTGTATAACCATGTACATAAATTAAAGAAGACATGTACTTATTAGAGGGTAGATTCTTGGTGTGTTATCATGTGGATAAAGAAATTTTTACCCAGGTTCTGCTCTGCTCATTTGCTAAGTTGGAAAATGGAACTGGGGAAAAGTATCCCAAAATGGGGTAAAGCAAAAGAAAATATTCTCCAGGACTAGAGCAATTTTATCTAGGCTGGAAGGAATTCTAATAAGAAAGATTATCCTCACTCATGATGAGTTGGCTTAGAACTACACACACTATCACTAAAAAGTGCCAAAACCTGACTTCATTTCCTGATCTGGCCTCATCTCGTGTTGGGGCTCCACTTCCAGTGAGACAAAACACTTGGTCTTGTCAGCTTGAAATTTAGAAAGGAAGCCAAGGGGAAAACATTAACAAAAACATGGTCTCAGCTGGAGACTAGCTTTAGTTGGAACCCATGAAAAAACTCGAGAGCACAAATTGCACCACAGACAATCCCTTCACACAAGGAGCCAGCCATTCACGGGCTGAGGCTATGCTCAAGTTGGGAGCTGAGCATCTGGGCAAGGCAGCTCCTATCTGGTAGGAAGAAAATCTCCAGAGAAGTAAATAACTGTAAATTGTCATAAGCCAACAGTCGATGCAGCTGGGTATACTCATCAGCAAAAAGAATTTGGGCAGGCACCAAATTCAAGTCAATATTGTCCACTATATAAAGTCAAATTCAATGCTCTGATGCTAACAATGCCAATGTTTGCTCTTGAAAAATAAAGATTTTATAATTAGAGCTCTTTTTTTTTTTTTTTTCTGAGACAGAGTCTCACTCCGTTGCCGAGGCTAGAGTTCCGTGGCATCAGCCTAGCTCACAGCAACCTCAAACTCCTGGGCTCAAGCGATCCTACTGCCTCAACTTCCCGAGTAGCTGGGACTACAGGAATGCACCACCATGCCCGGCTAATTTTTTCTATATATTTTTAGTTGTCCAGATAATTTCTTTCTATTTTTTTAGTAGAGACAGGGTCTCGCTCTTGCTCAGGCTGGTCTCGAACTCCTGAGCTCAAACAATCCACCCTCCTTGGCCTCCCAGAGTGCTGGGATTACAGGCATGAGCCACCGTGCCTGGCCTTAGAGCTGTTCTTGTTCAACAAAGCCAAACTTTGGCTCTGTTAAACACCGATTCAAAAATATTTTTAAGGTCTATTTTGAAACCCAAAGTTATACAATGTTCTCCTTTTTTCCCTAGACTGACTTTTACCATCCACATGATTCCATGGATGAGACAGCTCATATACAACTAGAGCTCATAACTCAAACTCAAAATATCCATGTCGCATTGGCTTTTCCAATCTGATTGTCTGTTTTGAAAAAGTGGTCTTCATATCTGTCTCCATTCTCACTCTGTAAAACCTAAATTGAGAATTCCTCAGAAGGGATTGCATTATTAGACACAAAGACAGTACACCAAAATACTCAAGTAAAGGGTTGGTTAGTTCATTGTAAGAATTTTTATGTCATAATGTAAGATGAAAAAAGCTCATGGAAGTCCAGGCCCAGGAACTGCAGTAGGGCTCACAAGGAGAGAAATGCTAGGGCTAGTCTGTAACCGAGGAAACCTCGCCATCTTGGCCACCATGTGCCACTCCCACATTGACGCTACTCAGCCTCTCTCTGCCTATTTGCCTCACTCAGTATCTTCCAGCTTCTCTTCACACTGCTATCACCTTTCTGTTATCTCGGAACTTCATTTCACACAGGGCATCCTGTTACTTGAACACTAGCATTTCTGCATATTCAATTATCTTCGATTACTGGGCCTCATCAGCATCTTTTTCTCATTCCCATGAGAAGGAACAGACTAGCCATCCTTCAACAACACCCCATTCCCAGTCCAATCACCTAGTTCAATCACGTGCCCAAGGTTACCTGGCCAGCTAGGGCCATGACAGTTCAAGCCAATTCCACTCACACCAAACTGCCTCTCAAATCTTGGTTTCTACAAACTGAAATGCCCTGAAATTTTTTTCAACGTTTTATCCAGATCTGTGTCTTTTTTTTTTTTCGCCCAAGATTCCCCTGAGAGCTCTACCAGAGAAAGATTTGTTCTCGTTTCCAGAAAATTGGGAAGGTGGGGTCAGCTTTCTTCAGAACCTAAAGGCAAAAGGACAGTGCCAGGAAGTATTAGGGCCCACCCTAGCAGAACCCCAGCCCAGAGGAGTGTGTGCAGATGAGGATAGCAGGGTCACAGAATTCTTAGGACAAGTTTGGGATTATTTTGGCCCAAGTCTTCACATTTTTCTTATAGGAGATAATAAATGACCAAGTCTGAGCTTATTCATGGCAGCATCACCACGAGGAAACTAAAACAGAGACTTGCAAAGATTCAGTCCAGTGCTCCACCACTAACGAAATGCAGCTGCCCTCCCTGCTTCTCTTTTCACTGCCAGCCACCTTCTCCCTCTCTACTGTTGGTCAGAAGAGCAGAGCAGAATACAGGTTTGGAAAAACAGGAAAAAAGGGTAGTGGGTTAAAAAATGATCCAAAATCCAGGAGAGGTGTAGAACTAGAGTCCTTCAGGGAGGTTGCAATAGTTACTATGATTGCAACAGATAAGCTCAGTCCTCTTTTCGAAACCCAAGAAGTTGATGTCTTCACAGTTGGTCATACACGACAGTTTTGAATAATGATACATATTCTTCCCTGAGGAGCAAAAAGAAAGGGAATACAACTATAATGACCTCACTTCCTCCTACCATATTCTGAAGAATACCCTGTCTTTAGACCCTTACTAACTTTGTTCTAGGCCCAAATGAACTTCCAGGCTGAGTCTAGTAATTGTTGACCCAGAGAGTAGATTTTGTTCCCTACCAGGTAAGAGACATCAGCCTCCCCTTCACCCCATGTTGTCTTAAAGAGAAGTCCATCTTTGCCATCCCTTCTACCTGACTACCCCATTCTCACCCATCCCATTCACCCACTCACTCTGGGGACAAAAGGATACCACTGTTCTCTGAGAAGGAGGTGTTTATTTCTCAGTCACTCTATACCCCACATTAGCTTTTCTTGTAAGTACATAGATGTTCTCAACAGCACAGGATTGCTTGTGCTTCAGGCTGCAGGATTTCATGACATCATAGCACAATCCAAGATGATACTTTCTACATTTATAACACATTATTTCAGTCTCTGCTAGACACAAAAAGAAGTGCTTAGAGGATGCAGTCTGGTTCTCTGGGCCTGGAGGCTCTGCTATAGGAACTCACTCCTGCCTAGTGGTCCCCAACCTTTCTCAGGCCATGGACTCCCTTGATCACCTTGTGATGATAAGCTGTACAAACACAAATCAAATGCTGTGTATGATTTCAGGAAGTCGGGGTTCTTGTGAAATTTACCCGTGGACTCCAGTAAAGAACTCCTCATCTAGCCTGATGATTTTCTCCAGTAATGGGTAAAAGGCATCAAAGAAGGGAATCTTAGTCTCCCTGCTCCAAGAAATGGACTAAACAGGTTTGCAAAAGATGAAACTCCTTGGATTCTATAGTAAGAATGGATTACAGGTCTCTCTGAAGATGGAGGGGAGATTTACTCCTAAACATGTCACAAATAATATGTTTACCCAGGACTTCAGATAAGCTGTGGTTATACCTTTTGGAGGGTCTTGAAGATTACCTGTGAGGAGAAGAAAAATCTTCCTTGTTATAATCTCACATACATCTGTACCAAGATCCTATTTTGAAACTTCCCCTTCCCCAGCATCTGCCTGTCTCTTAACCAACCACCAGCTGCCCCTCTATCTCCAGGACTTACCCCAGTAAGGGAAGAGCAGAAAAACTGTGCCCAGCAGAAACAGAACAAACATCCTGGATCTTTTGTCATGTGCAGCTTCCTGTGGAAGGTGCTGGTTGTTCTCCTACTGTGATCTGTCCTTGGGCTAGTCATCTAAATCATATAATCATAAAAGTTCAGGGACAGATGGTACCTCAATGTTCCCAGAGCCAAGCCACCATATCCAATTTCCTCATGGCATTCCAAAGAGGGTGCTCGTTCTGATTTTGCACAAATCCTCTAATGAAAATAAAACTGTGACCTTGCCAATTCACCAAACCTGCTCCTACTCCAGTATTGTAGGTCTTAACAAATCTGGGAGGTATTCTTTATAGCTACCCATGTCCCATCCTCAAGGAGAAATCTAACAGCAAGTCTTATCCATTGGTCTATGTCTCTGTTCTTGTGCCAGTACCATGATGTTTTAGTGACTAAAGCCTTGTAGTATAGCTTCAAGTGTGGCAAATTGATGCCTCCCAATTTGTTCTTTTTGCTTAAGATTGCTTTTGCTATACAGGATCTTCTCTGGTTCCATACAAAGTGTAGAATTAAGAATGCAAATCAAAACAACAATGAGATATCATTTCTCTCCAGTGAGAACGGCCTTTATCAAAAAGTCCCAAAACAATAAATGTTGGCATGGGAGAGAAAGGAACACTCATACACTGCTGGTGCATCTACAGACTAGTACAACCTCTGTGGAAAGTAATATAGAGATACCTCAAAGAGCTACAAGTAGAATTAACATTTGATCCAGAAATCCCATTACTGGGCATCTACCCAAAGGAACAAAGATAGTCTATAAAAAAGACATCTGCATTTGAATGTTTATAGCAGCACAATTCACAATTACAAAGATGTGGATACAATCCAAGTGCCCATCAATACATGAGTGCATTAATAAAATGTGTTATATGTATACTATGGAGTTCTACTCAGCCACAGAAAATAGTGATATAGCACCTCTTGTATTGTCCTGGATAGAACTGGAACCCATTCTACTAAGTTAAGTATCCCAAGAATGCAAAAACAAGCACCCCATGTACTCACCAATAAATTGGTACTAACTGATAAACACTTCTGTGCACATATGGAAATAATATTGATTGGGTGCCAGTCAAGTGGGAGGTGGGTAAATTCACAACTAATGAGTGCAGACCGTACTGTCTGGGGGATGGGCATGTTTGTATCTCTGACGTAGACGGTGCAAAGACAATATATCTAATGTTAATGTTTGTACCCCCATAATATTCTGAAATTTAAAAACAAAAAGTAAATAAAGAAAGAGAGACATAGATCAATGGAACAGAACAGAGAACCCAGATGTAAAACCATCCCTGTACAGCTATCTGATCTTTGACAAAGCAGACAATATACACTGGGGAAAAAAACCCTATTCAATAAATGGTGCTGGGAAATTGGATAGCCACATGTAGAAAATTTAAACAGGATCCATACCTCTCACCAGTCACTAAAATTAATTCATGATGGATAACAGACTTAACCCTAAGACATGAAACCATTAGAATTCTAGAAGAAAATATTGGAAAAACTCTTCTAGATATTGGCCTAGGCAAAGAATTTATGAAAAAGACCCCAATGGCAATCACAGCAATAACAAAAATAAATAAATGTGACTTGATTAAATTAAAAAGCTTCTGCACAGCAAAGAAAACAATCAACAGAATGAATAGACAACCTACAGAATGGGAGAAAATATTTGCACGCTATACATTGGTAAAGGGCCAATAACCAGAATCTACAAAGAATTCAAGCAAATCAGCAAGGGAAAAATCAAACAACCCCATTAAAAAGTGGGCAAAAGACATGAACAGAAACTTTTCAAAAGAAGATAGACTAATGGCCGATAAACATATGAAAAAATGCTCAATGTCACTGATCATCATGGAAATGCAAACCAAAACCTAAGCCCAGTGAGAATGGCTTTTATTTAAAAGTCCCAAAATAATAGATGCTGGCATGGATGAGAAGAGAAAGAAACACTTATACATTGCTGGTGGTACTGCAAACTAGTACAACCTCTGTGGAAAATAGTATGGAGAGTCCTCAGAGAACTAAAAGTAGAAATACCATTTGATCCAGCAATCCCACTACTAGGGTATTTACCCAAAGAAAGTCATTTTTAGCAAAACGACACATGAATATTTATTGCAGCACAATTCACAATCACAAAGATGTGGAATCAACCCAAATGACCACCGATTCATGAGTGTATTAGTAAAATGTGGTGTATGTACTCCACAGAGTTCTATTCTGCGATAAAAAAGTGAATTAATTCCTTTTGTAACAATCTGGATGGAACTGGAGACCATTCTACTTAGTGGAGTCTCACAAGAATGGAAAAACAAACACCACATATACTAACTTTTAAATTGGAACTAAACAAATAGAACTCATGTGCATAGATGGAAGTAAAACTCAATGGAAATCAAGCACGTGGCAGGAGGGAATTGGTGAAACCATACCTAACGAGTACAGTGTACACTATCTGGGTGATGGGCACACTTATAACATTGTCTCAAGCAGCACAAAAGCAATCCACATAACCAAAACATTTGTACCCCTATAATATTCTGAAATAAAAAAAATGGGAAAAACACTTGAACAGACCCCTCATCTAGAAGCTATATAGACGGCAGATGGCAAATAAACACAGGAAAAGATACTCAATATCATTAGTCATTAGGGAAATGCTAATTAAAATCACTTCACACCCATTAGAACAGCTAAAATTAAAGGCTGACCACACCCAGGGAGAATGGGTGTGGATGCAGAAGAACTGGGACTCTCATACACTACTGGTGGGAATGTAAAATGGCACAACTTTGAAGAATAATTTGGTATTTTCTTTGAAGATTAAAATTACATTTACCATTTGACCCAGTTATTCCAATCTTAGATAATTTCTCAAGAGAAAAAAAGCATATGTCTATGTCATGGAAGACAAAGAAAGGCTGTAGAAATTTTCAAGATTAAAGACAGTAAAAAAGACACGACAAGTTAAGTGCAAGCCTGATCCTAGACTGGCTCCTATGCCCAAGGGGAAAATCATTATATAAGATATTACTGGGCCAGATGGCAAAACAGAATATGAGTGATACACTAAATAAAAGTATTGTATCGATGTTAAATATGCTGAAGTTTAGAACTGTGCTATGGTTGTGTGAGAGAATATCTCTATTCTTAGAAAATAAATACCAAAATATTTTTAAGAAATCTAGATTTGTGATGTATGTAACTTACCCTCAGTGGGTTGAGAAATTGGTTGGGGAGAGGTGACAAGGAGGGGAAGGGAAAGAAGAAAGCAAATGATAAAGCAAATGTCGTCACATGTTGACAACAGGTGAATTTGGGCAAAGGATAAATGCTCTTCTTTGTATGATTTTTATTTTTGCAACTTTTTCTGTAGGTTTGAAATAATTTTTGAATTTTTGATTTTAATTTTTAAAAATCTCCAATAGCAGCAAATGTTTGTCTTAAGATAAATTAACTCATCTTTCACCGTCTATAACATTTTAGATATGATTTATATCAGGAAATAAAACATTGTGATTCCTTGATTCAACTTCAATGTCATCAAGATACAAATGACTTTCCAAAGATTTCCGGAGCATTTCCAGATATTCACAGATTTTTCCATTCAAATAAATTGATAACGAACTTTTTTATTTCAATCCCATCCTGGTAAGTACTGTACTTAAAAGTTTGCAAGGATGTTGGCCTCTGCCCTCCTCTTGCATATCAGCAGTTTAGCTAAGAAAGCTTTGATTTGTTTTATCCATAAATGTTTCAAAATGTATTTCTAAAATATAAAGATTATTTTTATATATAACCAAAATTACATTATGATATCAATAAAGATTCCTTAATATCATTAAATACCTAATCAGTATTCGCATTTTTCCCAACTGTCCCATGAATTATTTTTTAGAGTTCACTTATTAAATTAGAATAAAAATAAGGCCCAGGCATTGAAATTAGTTGATATATTTCATATGTCTATTTTTTTTAATTCAGGATATTATGGGGGTACAAACATTTTGGTTACATGAAATGCATTTGCCTTACTCAAGCCAGGGCCACAAGCATGGCCTTCCCCCACACAGTGAGCCCCGTCTCCATTAGCTGTGGGTTTACCCACCCCATCTGCTCTACCCCCCACCCTCCCCACCCCCCCCACCTGACTGGCACGCAGGGGGTATTACTACCATGTGAACACCTTACTGTTGATCAATTAGTACCAGTTTGATGGCGACTACATGTGCTACATGTTTTTCCATCCTTGTGATACCTCACTTTGAAGGATGGGCTCAATCTCTATCCAGGATAATATCAGAGGTGCTAGATCACCATTGTTTTCTGTAGTTGAGTAGTATTCCATGGTATACATATACCACATTTTATTAATCCACTCATGTATTGATGGGCATTTGTGCTGTTTCCACATCTTTGCAATTGTAAATTGTGGTGCTATAAACATTGGAGTGCAGATGTCTTTATTATAGAACATCTTTTTTTCCTTTGGGTAGATGCCTTGTAGTGGGATTGCTGGATCAAATGGTATTTCTATTTTTAGTTCTTTGAGGTATCTCCAAATTACTGACTTACCTGAAAGATACTTTTAACCATCTGAATAAGAAACATGTTTCAAGTTTGCAAACTTATCATTAAGGTGCCCCTGATAACCCAGGAATAAAGCAGTCCAATCCCTGACTCTATGCCAAAATCCATTCCTCCAAAGAAAAGGCAGCACTTAGAAAGTCAACTTAAGCGAACTGCTCATCTGTGGTATCACCAAGATCTCAGTCACTCACCCTGGAGCCCAGAGTGACTGTGAACATGAGGACACAATGTTCTGCTTTCTGATCTTCGGAGCAGGGCAAATGGCATCTTTAGAGAGTGAAAGGCTTTCCTGGCATGGAGTTGCATTAATCTGGGTGCTATGCCAAATGGCTCAGTGGCACCATGGATAGTGGGATCATGTGCCAAGCAGAATGTTAAGAACTTCAGAATAACAGAAGTTGGTACCTACCCTCATGATTAATGTCATGAAACCACTGAATGTTAAACTTGGAAAGAGCCATAGAAATAGCCAAAATCTAACATCACAGATAAATGACTTGCTAAAGACATAATGACTTACACAGTGATCAACCACAGATCTCCAGACTCCCAGGAAAAGTTCTCTTTCTACTGTGCCACCTTACCTCTATTGATTGGTTCTAATACCACTCTCCTCTACTCCTCCATGAAAAATGAAGAAAGAAATTGCTTTCAAGAGAAAATGTGACGTTCCTTCCAAGCAATGGAACAGAACTGAGAATCCAGATATAAAACCATCCTCATATAGCCATCTAATCTTCAACAAGGCAGACAAAAGCATACACTGGGGAAAAGAATCCTTATTCAATAAATGGTGCTGGGAAAACTGGATAGCCACATGTAGAAGCCTGAAACAAGATCCGTGCCTTTCACCTATCACAAAAATCAACTCACGGTGGATAACAGACTTAAACCTAAGGCATGAAACTCTTAGAATTCTAGGAGAAAATGTTGGAAAAACTGTTACAGACATTGGCCTAGGCAAAGAATTTGTGAAGAAGACCCCAAAGGCAATCACAGCAACAACAAAAATAAATAAATGGGACCTGATCAAATTAAAAAGCTTCTGCACAGCCAAGGAACTATCATGAGAGCAAACAGACAACCTATAGAATGGGAGAAAATATTCGCATGTTACACATCTGATAAAGGGCTGATAACTAGAATCTAAATAAAACTCAGGAAAATCAGCAAGAAAAATCAAACACTACCAAAAAGTGGTCAAAGGACATGAACAGAAACTTTCCAAAAGGAGATGGACTAATGGCTAACAAACATATGAAAAAATGCTCAACATCTCTAATCATCAGGGAAATGCAAATAAAAACCACGATGAGATATCACTTATCTCCAGTGAGAATGGCCTTTATCAAAAAGTCCCAAAACAATAAATGTTGGCATGGATGCAGAGAGATAGGAACACTCATACACTGCTGGTGGGACTGCAAACTAGTACAACCTCTGTGGAAAACAATATGGAGATACCTCAAAGAGCTACAAGTAGATCTACCATATTTGATCCAGCAATCCCATTACTGGACATCTACCCAAAGGGAAAAAAACATTCTATAAAAAAGACATCTGTGCTTGAATATTTACAGCAGCGCTATTGACAATTGCAAAGATGTGGAAACAACCCAAAGGCCCATCAATACATGAGTGGATTAATAAAATCTGGTATATGTGTACCATGGAGTGCTACTCAGCCACAAAAAACAATGGTGATCTAGAACCTCTTGTATTATCCTGGATAGAGCTGGAGCCCATTCTACTAAGTGAAGTATCCCAAGAATGGAAAAACAAGCACCACATGTACTCACCATCAAATTCGTATTAACTAATCAACACTTAAGTGCACATATAGTAATAACATTCATCGGGTGTCGGACAGCTGGGAAAGGGGCGGAGGGGATGGGTACATACATAACGAGTGCGGTGTGCACCACCTGGGGGATGGACACGCTTGAAGCTCTGACTCCAGGGGGGCAAGGGCAATATACGTAACCTAAACATTTGAACCCCCATAACATGCTGAAATAAAAAATTTAAAAAAATCTCAAAAATATTATCTAGATGATAATTTTTGTAGAAAATACATAAGTATCATAATGTAAAGCCCCTAATAAAAGAAAAAGCTTCAGGGGAAAAAATAATTATTGGATTATAAATAGTAAAAAAAAAAAAAAGAAAGAAAATGTGATTGATGAGGTACTGTGGGAGAATAGGGAGTAGATCAGAGGATCCCGATATTTGGGTGGAGTTGCAAAATTCTGCAATAACCAGAAATAATCTGGTAGACTAGAGGTTCAAAACTCAATTGGCCTTTCAGGAAGCATCTGCTAGGAGAATCTTGAAGAAAGAAGACTACACACTGTGCAAATCCACTGCAGTTTAACCTAGAATGTCTGCTCCATTTGCTTTGATACTAGTGTTGTTCTCTACCTTTAAACAGAGGATAAAGCAAAGAAAACAAGTGATGAAGGAAATGCCCTGACAGCCTGGGATACCCAAGCTCCAAAGGCTCAGGGGTTTGCCTTCTTGATAAACCTGGGAATGTTTTTGAAAAATGTCATCAGTTTCTAATATGCTCTCCAGAAATATAGCAGATTTTAAAACTAGATTCAAAGGCTTCACAACCTTACACTCCATTCTAGAATCAATTCTTTTCAAAGAAACCAATTCCCTCATGCCTGAGTCTCTAAGACTTCTGGCTCACTTCTCAGGCAGAGAAGGGCTCCACATTCCGACTGGTCGTAGAAAAGAAACATTGGAAATTTTACGGCATTTGACCTAAGACCATATTTCACCCAATCTTCATCTGACGTCTAAAAATATCAGACTCAGTATGTTTTAATAATCATATTGCTCCTATGGCTAAAGAACAAGTGGTTAAGTCAGTTCTGCAGGGAATGTTTCTACTATCTCCAAAGTATTGTCAGCTGATGGACTGATGGTCAAGGAGGCTTAGAATGCCAGGACTGTTCTCCAGCACTTTACCCACGATAAACCTTAACTGAGGTAGCTTTCATAGAGATAGACACTTAACTCATGAACAAAACTGCCAGACTCATAATATAAATCTAAAGAGATAATTCTAAAGATTTTAGGACCCCACAAGTAAGCAGTCTCTAGCTTTGAGGGGCAGATTTCTTGTAAAGTGAAAGAGTAGGCTGAAGGTCCAGCTTGGTCACCGACTATATATCTTTTCATCCTTTTCAGTCTCCTGTTTCTCACCTATAAAGTGAGGGGTGAGGTGAGCTTGTCTGCCTCATCCACTGCTCTGTCCACACTTGTGAAACTGTCTGGCACATAAAAGCTCTCAATAGATGTTTTTTGAATGTACAAATAAATCTCAAAGAGGCACTGAATCATGCTGGTGAAAGGGTGAGCTCTGGAACTGGAAAGGCTTACTTTCAGTACCAGTCACCAGATACGTGGCCATGGGTAAGCTTCTAGACCTCACCTGTCCCATTTTCCTCCTCTGAAATTGTGGTAAGAATAATAATGTCATGCAGTAATAATAATAATTACTAAGATGAAGATTATATGTTTAAAAGGAGTTAGCACAATGCAAACCCAAACATTTGTTAATTATCATTATTCTCTGCTGTGGGGAAGACAGCCAATGAACTTGAGCTTCAAGAGAAAACCCCACGTGACTGGCTCCCCTTAGGCATAAAATATCACCAGCCTATGATGAGAGAGCACATTTCTGCCCTGGAGCCCGAACACCTGTGCTTGCAGCTTCCTTCTGCACAGGAGACTCCTAGGCTGCGATGAACACACACTTCCTGTTGCTCTTCCCGCTGTGCTGCCTCATTGCGGGTGAGTCCCAGACCTGAGGAGGGGGCTCCTGCCGAGCATCTGGGGAAGCTGGGGAACTCTACCTGTGTCGTGTGTGTCCACGACGGGCTGAGCTTTGACCGCATTTATAAGGGAGGGAAGTCAGCGGCCTGCAGAAGCTCCGCCTGCCTTTGCTGCCAGCTCTCCCGTCCTTCCCACCATTGTGCTATCCCCTTCCAGGAGTGTAAGCCTGTACTGCTGCCCTTTTGTCCTGCTCCCCCACTCTGTCCCTGCTAGTCACCACGAGCCAAAATCCTGGCAAGATTTTTCTTAAGACATCCTTTTCATTTGTAAGTCTATGTCCCATTTGCTGAGGGAGCTGGCCAGTCTGGAATGAATAATTTTGCAGCTTGTTTTAGTGCCTGACAATGGCTTTCGATACCCTTGTCAGGGACTTTACCTTACAACGAGTAATTCTTAGAGAGGAAATGCTGAGTGCCCTGGAATAAAACATATTTTTTAAAAATGTTTCTCAATCACTGCCTTAAATTGTCTGTACCTTTGGTTGCTCATTTGAGAAATGGGGACAATAATGCCCTCTCGCAAGGCTTTGTGAAGATTAAATCAGATACAATTTGAGAGAGCATGGCCCAAATGAGAAGCTCAATAATTGCTACTTTCCTTTCTAATTTGGGTGAACCAGGTAGGATTAAAAAAAAAAAAAAATTAAACCTGTATTTTGAGTAGCTCACCCCACAGAACGTCATAAAGGTGTCACTGACTGTGCTGTAATTCATGAGGCTTAACAGAGATCTAATTTAGTCTGAAGCTCAAAATAATGGAATGTATCACCTAAGAATATCCAAGCAGCAATATTCAACACAAAACAAAGCCAAATGTCAGAAGTCCCATAATAGTAACACTAGGTTGGGTAAAATACTTTAAAGTAGTCACTCACTCTTCTTATCACATTCATGTCTCTCTACAACCCTGCCAGGTAGGTCAGGCCAGCATTCATGGCACCATTTTTAAGCTAGAGAAACCAACAATACGGAGGCTAAATTTTTGCTCAAAGTTATCCAGGTTAAAAAGGCTGAAGTTGAGAACAGAATCCTTTTGTTTACAAGGTGGTATTTTCTTCTCATTACTCTGGAATGAGAAGTTGGTGAGAGCTCCATCACCAGCTCTCCATGCACCCACCCACCCCAGTCTGGATATTTCCAGCTCCACCCCAAGTTCCTGCCTCTGCCTAGCCTCACACTGCCCTGTGCTCTCTCCAGCAGTGACATCGCTTAGGTGCATAACACGTCACCTTCGCACACAGACCACTGCAGAAGAGGCTTTGGTGTCTGTATTGCTCAGAAGCACAACACATGCATGGTATTAAAGATCTTTCAGGGTAAGTTAGAGGGTCAGGGGAGATATTGTGAGATTTTTAGAATTCTTAGGAGCATATTTCAGTAAACTTACATCTCAGGAGAAAAAGTGGAGAATGCCCCTCAGCACAGGTAGCACATGTCCCTGAACATGCAGACAGAAGAGGATCTGGGACAATGAGACAGAAGGAAAAAGGTGTGGATTCCATATTTCCAAGAAAATTAACCAAATAGATTTTTTATTGACACAAAATAATTATACATATTTATGGGGTACATATATTTTGATACATGCATACAATGTGTAATGATAAAGTCAGGTAATCAGAGTATCCATCACCTCAAAAATTATGATTTCTTTGTGTTGAGAATGTTTCATATCTTCTCTTCTAGCTATTTTGAAATATACAATAAAGAAAATGTGGTATATATACACAATGGAATATTATTCAGCCATAAAAAGAATGAAATCCTGTCATTTGCAGAAACATGGATGGACATTACGTTAAATAAAATAAGCCAGGCACAGAAAGACAAACGTCACATGCTGCCACTCATAAGTGGGAGTTAAAAAAAACCAGTTGAAGTAGATAGTAGAATGGCGATTACCAGAGGTTGGGGGAGGGGAGGATGAAGGGAGGTTGGTTAACGACCAAACAGATTTTGACTTTGAAGACACGCAAACACTAGTTGCCAATATTCTACGCAAAGATTGTTGGGGACCTCAGGCAAACAACCCCTACACCTGGCCAGCGAGTTCTGCATTTCCCTGCCTGGGTATACCTATTCTGATGCCTGATTAAATTTTCACTGACAGAATTAGTGCCAGGTTTGACTCACCTTGGAGAACTTAGATCACTGGCTTATTTTCTACGGTTCTTTTATTTCAGATGATGCTCTCCAGATATCACATATGGTGTGCCAGAAATTCTGCAGAGACTTGACATTAGATCTCAATAATCGAATTTATGTTCATAAATGCTGCAACTACGATTACTGTAACTTCAGACTCTAGGCTACTTGCCCTCCTGAGGTCGCTTGGGAATGTCACTGATGTTTCTCACCCTTCACACTCAGCCTACCCTTGCTTTCTTCCTCTGTCTGTCCTGACAATGTCCCTGTCTCTCCTTAATTATCATCCCTCCTGGTGCCTTCAGCTTGGCTCCTCCCTTGGTCCGGGAATAATGGTTCTGAGCAGTGAATTTCTTCTATTACAGGGATTATTAGCATTTCCATACTTCAAGAAGCCTAGCCCAAGAGGCTTTACATAGTGAAATTTAAAACAAGGCCATACTAGAACCTTTTGGTTAGAAGGTTAAGGTGGACTAGAAAGACTTCGGCTAAAAGTTCACAAATATTTTTATCTAAAATCCCCGTGTATCACTACAATGATTTAGCAAAAATAACAACAAAATGAATGGTGAACACTGGAGATTTTCCTCTATGGACACAAAGTTATTTATACCAGTAGACAGTGCCCACTTAAGACTCAGTCATTATGATTTTCTTGACATTTACAAAGTACATCCTTACACATGCTAGCAGACAGGCCCCTGAGGCAGTCACAGCTCACACACAGCCACTGCTGTTCCTGTCAAGACGTGCGTTCAAGGTGCATCGCAGCTCTCCTTTCTTCCCCTTCCTTTCCTAAGGCTTCTCTCTTGCTTTACTCCTTTGCCATTCATCCCTTCTATTTCCTCCCACCGCCATTGTCACCTCCCCATTGCCACATGGACTCTCCCTCTAGAAGCAGGATGCCCTTCAATGCTCTGCCCCATGAATCACGGGGCCCCTGAGGTACATAACCCAGGCCAGCCTGCCTTTCAGGATCCCTCAGCTGTGGTGAAAAGTGGAACGTGCACAGTCAACACTCCATCTGCTGTGGGCAGCTTTTTTGGGTCTTGGGGGACCACCTCACAATAGATCCATGACTCCTCCTGTTCCGTGCTGCCTATCTGCAAATAATAAAGCCATGTTCCATACCTTGTGTGTGTGTGCTCCGCCTCACTGGACTCAGACAAGTAGGTAACCAGTGCATAGCAGACCTAAACGGTAGTCCAGGATACGAGGGGCAGAAGTATGTGGACTCCTGTTTCTGGTGGTTGGCAGAGTGAGGATCTTTGCTATTCTGCATGCGGCAGACGTTCTCACTTGGGATTGGTGATTAGCATCACACTCTATCTCCATAGAATGACTTTGTCTGTTCTTCAACTTATTATAAATGAAACCACACAGAAGGTATTCTCTTGAATCCAGCTTCTTTCACTCACCATAATATTTTTAAGATTTATGCATGCTGTTGCTGATATCAAAAGTTTATTTTTTATTTCATTGTATGCATATACTACAATTTGTTAAACCCCATCTCTTAGTCTGCTGCTGGCATTGTATTTCTCCTTTCACTTCAGTTGATATTTTCTTTATATATTTGTGTGCTCCATTGTTGAGTGCATATATATTTACAACTGCTATATTTACAATTGTTATGTCCTCTTGATGAATTTGCCCCTTTATTATTATATGGTGAGCTTGTTTGTCTCTTACGATAGTTTTTGATTTAAAGTCTCCTTTTTCTGATATACGCACCCATGTTCTCTTTTAGTTACCATTTGCATAGTATATCTTTTTCCATCCCTTCACTACCAGGCTATGTGTGTCCTTAAAACTAAAGTGAATCTCTTATAGGCAGCATGTAGTTGTATCTTGGTTTTTTTAAATCCCTTCAGCTACTGTCTTTGATTAAATCAGATGACTTAGTCAATTTACACTTAAAGTGATAACAGGTAAAGGCTTACTACTGTCATTTTCTTCATTGTTTTCTGACTGTTTTTAGATCCATTGTTCCTTTCTTACTCTCTTGTTTTCTTCCTTCATGATGTGACGATTTTTTGTAGTGTTACGCCTTGATCACTTTCTCTTTATATTTTGTGTTTCTACTATCGGTTTTTTCTTTCTGGTTACCATGAGACTTACATAAAACATCTTATAGTTATAACGGTCTATTTTAAGCAGATAACAACTTAACTTAAATTACATACCATAGCTCTACATTTTAACTTTTTCTTTCTCCACATTTTACTTTATTGATGTCACAATTTACATCTTTTATATATTGTTTACTCATTACAAATTATTGTAGCTATCATTATTTTTAATACTTTTGTCTTTTAAATTTTCATAAGAATTAAAACTGACTTACCCACCACCAATACAATATCAAAATATTCTGATTTTAGTATATTCTTACCTTTACAGTGAGTTTTATAGTGTCTTTTTTTATGTTGTTAGCATCTTTATGTTTCAACTTGAAGAACTCTACATTTCCTCCAAGGCAAATCTAGTGGTGAAAAATTCCCACAGCTTTTTTCTTTTTTTTCCCCTGGGAAAGTCTTTATCTTCCTTCATTTCTGAAGAACAGATTTTTCCAGGTGTAGTATTCTTTGTTAGCAGGGCTTTCTGCTTTCTTGCTTTTCTTTGTTTCTTTCCTTCTCTTTCTTTTCTTTCTTCTTCTTTCTGCATTTTTAATATATCATGCCACTCTCCCATGGCTTGCAAGGTTTCTGCTGAGAAGTCTGCTAATAGTGTTATGCAGAATTCCTTGTATGTGATGAGTTTATTTTCCCTGGCTGCTTTCAAAATTTTCTCTTTCTCTTTGACCTTTGAGAATTTGATTATAATGTGCTTATTGAAGATCTCTTTATATTTAATTTATTGGGGTTCTTTGGGCTTCGTGGATCTAGTCATTTCCTTCTCCAGATTTGTGATGTTTTCTATCATTCTTTCTTTCAATCTTTTTCTCTTTCTATACTCCTTCTAGGACTCCCATAATGCTTAAGTAGGTTTGCTTGCCAGTGTCCTATATGTCCTATAGACTATTTTCACTCTTTTTTATTCCTTTTTCTTTTTGTTTATCTGACTGGGTAATTTCAAATGACTTACCTTCAAACTCACTTAATATTTCTTGACGTTGATCAAGTTTATTGTTGAAGCCCTTAATTGAATTTTTAGGTCAGTCATTTGTATTCTTCAGCTCCAGAATTCCCATTTGGTTCTTCTTTATGGTTTCTATCTCTTTGTTAAACTTCTTATTTCAGTTATGTATTGGTTTCCTGATTTTGTTTTGTTCCTCTCATGAACTCTGGGGGACACTCACAGGGGGCACTCTTGTAGCTCATTGAGCTTCTTTAAGACCAGAATTTTAAATTCTTTGTCAAGCAGTTTATAGATCTCCATTTCTTTAGGGTCATATAGTGGCACTTTATTTTGTGCTTTTGGTATTTTTTTCTTTTTTATTTTAGCATATTACGGGGGTACAAATGTTTAGGTTATGTATATTGCCCTTGCCCCACCTGAGTCAGAGCTTCAAGCATGTCCACCCCAGATGGTGCGCATCACACTCATTAGGTGTGTGTATACCCATCCTCTCTTCCCCCCTCCCATATGCCTGATACCTGACGAATGTTATTGCTATATGTGCACTTAAGTGTTGATCACTTAATACGAATTTGATGGTGAGTACATGTGATGCTTGTTTTTCCATTCTTGGGATACTTCACTTAGTAGAATGGGCTCCAGCTCTATCCAGGATAATACAAGAGGTGCTATATCACCGTTGTTTTTTGTGGCTGAATAGAACTCCATGGTATACATATATCACATTTTGTTAATCCACTCATGTATTGGGCACTTGGGTGGTTGCCACATCTTTGCAATTGTGCATTGTGCTGCTATAAACATTCAAGCACAGATGTCTTTTTTTTTTTATAGAATGTATTTTGTTCTTTTGAATAGATGCCCAGTAATGGGATTGCTGGATCAAATATGGTAGATCTACTTGTAGCTCTTTGAGGTATCTCCATATTGTTTTCCACAGAGGTTGTACTAGTTTGCAGTCCCACCAGCAGTGTATGAGTGTTCCTATCTCTCTGCATCCATGCCAACATTTATTGTTTGGGGACTTTTTGATAAAGGCCATTCTCACTGGAGATAAGTGATATCTCATCGTGGTTTTTATTTGCATTTCTCTGATGATTAGAGATGTTGAGCATTTTTTCATATGTTTGTTGGCCATTAGTCTATCTTCTTTTGAAAAGTTTCTGTTCATGTCCTTTGCCCACTTTTTGATAGGGTTGTTTGATTTTTTTCTTGCTGATTTTCCTGAGTTCTATATAGATTCTAGTTATCAGCCCTTTATCAGATGTGTAATGTGTGAATATTTTCTCCCATTCTGTAGGTTGTCTGTTTGCTCTCCTGATAGTTTCCTTGGCTGTGCAGAAACTTTTTAATTTGATCAGGTCCCATTTATTTATTTTTGTTGTTGCTGTGATTGCCTTTGGGGTCTTCTTCATAAATTCTTTGCCTAGCCAATGTCTATAAGAGTTTTTCCAAAATTTTCTTCTAGAATTCTTATAGTTTCTCGCCTTAGGTTTAAGTCTGTTAACCACAATGAGTTGATTTTTGTGATAGGTGAAAGGTGCAGATCCTGTTTCAGTCTTCTACATGTGGCTATCCAGTTTTCTCAGTACCATTTATTGAATAAGGATTCTTTTCCCCAGTGTATGTTTTTGTCCGCTTTCCTTGTGGCCTTATGTTGATATATGCACATTTGAAGAAGTAGGCCCTTCTTCCAGTCTTTACAGACTGGCTATATTGCAGGTAAAGCCCTTCCCCAGTCAGCCCATACAAGGATTCTGGGCAGGCTTCCTGGAAGGGTCTAGGGAAAGGTTTATTACTTGAGTCCTCAAGAGGTTGGTTAGTGCCTATGTCAGCAGGTGGGAGGGCCTGACTCCTGGGTTCAAGGGGGCTGGCCTGACAATGGGGTGTGTTAGGTGCCTGGGTCCACGGGAATAGGCCTAGTCCTTAGTCCATGGGGGGATGTCAGGGTCCACAGGGGCAAGACTGGAGTTTAGTTCCATGGGGGCCATCCTGGAACTGGGATGGCCATGGAACGTAAGTCCATAGGGGTATGCCTAGGTTCTGGTCTGTGAGTACCATCCTGGAGGGGTGGTCCTGGATACTGGGTCCATGTGGATCAGCCCAATGCTGGGTTCTCCTAAGGCGAGCATGGACCCTGGGTCCACTGGAGCAGGACTGAAACCTGGTGCCACTGAAACTGGGGCCACAGGGCCTATATTGGCACTGGAGTGGCCCTGGATCCTGGGCTGTGGAAGCTGGCCTATGGTCTGGGGCCACAATGGCAAGCCTATAGCCTGGATAGTGGGGGCCAGACTGGAGGCTGGGACTGTAGAGCAGACCTGGAGCATAGTTTCACATGGGCTAGCCTGGAGCCTAGAACCATGTGGGATATCCTGATATTGGAGCTCATTGGAGGGGCCTGGTACTGGGTCTCTGATGACATTAGGTGCTCACTTCACTTGCTCTACCCCATGCAGAGGGTGTCTCACTCCATGCTGCACTGAATGAGCTTGGGGGTAGGGGCAATGTAGGTAATGTGGAATTGTTCTTCCTACCCACTTCAATACATCTTTTCTTATTTGTTTACTCCACTGAGAAGTAATCTCTCACCTGAATTCCTTAGCTTTTGTGAAGGTATTTTCATGGGTGGATAGCTGTTTAAATTGATGTTTCTGCAAGGTGAAAACACTTGAAAGTCCTATTCTGTCATATTGCTGGTCATTCCCCAATTCTTTTTAATACATTCCATTTCTCTGTTGAAATTCTTCATCTTTTCATCTTATCCATATTTTTCTCTCATTTATTTATCTATAATAGTTATTTTAACTCCTCATTTCATGATTCCAACATCTGGATTGTCTGTGGGTCTGCTTCTATTGCCTGTTTTTTACTCTAGATTAAGGTCACATTTTCCTGCTTCTTCACTTGTCACATAAATTTTTATTATATTCCCAGCATTGAAAATGCATTATCTTCCCCTAGAGCAAACCTACTCCTTTCTCTGTTGAGCAACTAATTTGAGGAACTCACACCCAAGATCAAATCAGATTTGAGCAGGGTCAGGACTATTTTGAAGCTTTAGTTGGTTTTAGTACAAACGAAGTCTCTCTGTCTATTACAAGCCTGTTTTTCTGTCAACTGTGAAAGGTTTAGCAGATGTCTTCAAGGAAGAAAGTTCCTATTGTTCTCTGCTCACCTAGGGAAGGCTCATTCCTTCCTGGAATTTAGTTTCTTTTTATTCTGAATCCATGAACCTCCAATACCATTTTAAAATATTTTACTTTTATTACTTTATTCATTTTTGTAGTTATTTCAAAAAGAAACACTGTTTTCCCCAACTCTCCACACTGTAACCAAAAGCCAGAAGTACAGTAGTCATTTCTGGATTGTTTTTTTACAAGTCTTTTTTGAACATGTATCTTGACATAACTTTTTTTGGTTTCTAGCCATCTCAATTCTTTTTTTTTTTTTTCTTTTTTACTACAAGCCCTGACATAAGCATTAACCATCTCAATTCTAACATTTTTTATATTTTTTTTCTTTTCTCAAATAGTATTTAGTGGAGCCAAGCTCTCAGCTAAATCATATAATTTAGACTCATGTTAGATTGAAGCCCTACTGTTTTTAATAGTACAAAGAATTTTTTTCTTACTTTCATGTAATTCACAGCCCCCCATACAAGGTTCATCAATTTCACAGTAACATTCTTCATGGCTAAATAATTCAATCTAAGATCATTATGTTGCATTTATTTGCCAAGTCTCTTTAGTCTCCTCTAATCTAGAATAGTTCCATGGTCCTTTTTTATTTTCACGGCCTTAATACTTTAAATAATTATTGGCAAGTTTTGTAGAATTCCCCTCAAATTAGATCTGCACAATGTTTCTGCATGATTAGATTCAGGTTACAGAACTTTGGCAAGAATATCACAGAAGTGGTACTGTGTTCTTCTCGGTGCATGATATATAGGTAGGGGCATATGATTTTGTTCCATCTTATTACTAGTGATGTTAATTGCTCACAATTAAAATGATGTCTCTTCTATAAAATTACTCACTTTCCCTTTGTGATTACTAACTATTTTGTGGGGAGATTCTTTCAGACAATATGAATGTCCCATTATCTTTCCACTTTCACCAACTAGTTTATCATTCATTAGTGTTTTTTGACTGAATTAATTTCTAGCGTGACTTTTGCCAGATGATGATTTTTAATTTCAATATCCTTCTATGTTTATCGTTCTTTTCTTCCTAGGAATAAAGCTGTAATTTTGCTGAAGGAATTTTAGTGCCATATTCCTATATTTCTGATAACTTTGAGGGCTTAGGCCTAGTGGAATCTGATTTTGTCCATGGCACTTTTCTTTTCTATCCTAGTTGTTCTGTCTTTTTATGAAAGGATTTATGGGGGTTCATAAACCACACTGCTGCCTCCAATATGTCCACAGTACTACCTTGATAGTCCCAGGGAAAACCTTAAAACCAACCCAAGAACTCTAAGGCAGTCACCTTTGGCCTTCCTGGCTCAGCCTCTTTTCAGTTGCTGCTCACAATGCCCTTCCTGGTGGCTGTTTCCCCTGACTGAGGGCCAATGGGTGGGTTACCCTGCCCCAGAAAATCTGCATCAAAACACAATTAAATATATACCCAAATAGCTGAAAATAGTACAAGTGATTTTTTTCCAGTTTTTCTTTGTCACCATCAGCAGAGCTCTACCAGCTTAAAATTGGGCAATCCACAGATGCATGTTTAACACTTTCAGAGAACATTTTGAAACTTCAGCAATTACTTTAGGGCTCAGTCTATTGAAAAAGATGAGGTCAAATTTTAAGCCCCAGATCATATAATGTTTCTAGATGAAGTCTACTGAGATTACGGAGCTTGCCTCCTGATATCCCAATCCAACCACAATTTTTGTAAATTTAAAAACAGAACAAAACTTTTGAGATGTGGTTTTCAGATAATTTATCACTAAACTAACATTTTAATATTGGGTTTCTATGATTTCACACATATTTATACAAATGAAACCCATTCTTCCCAATGTTACAAACTCCCAGGTTGTTAGTTCCATATAGTAAGTTTGTCTTCCCTTGACAACGATCACTTTTGCCACTGTAGGTACACCATGAAGCAAGGGAAATTTCTTGGTGGTGGACCCACAAGGGGCCTTCTAGTATTCTGGACCTGAATATAGAACTAATATACTTGTTCAGCTTCTAGTCTCCTTCACCATCATCTTTACTTTGCATTTGTTTTTGTTTTTTAATATAAAAAAGAGATTTACTCCAATTGGACCAAGACAATGGGGTGGGGATAATTGTAACTTGGGGCAATATGGGAGGAGGAATCTCACTGAAGTCCAAGACAGGAAACATAATAGGTCCAGGTTCAAGAAAATTGGACCTGGAGGACCATTCTAGCTAAGGTGCAACTCTGGGGACTGTGCCACAGTGGTTTATAAATCTGCACTTCAAATTTAGCTGTTAATGTGTGTCAGTCAGTCTCCATCTATCTGTAGCACTCAGTGTCTTATTCTTCCTACTACCACGTACCTTCTTCACATCCACTTTGTATCTCTTCTCTAATTTGAACCTTCTTGGTTTCTGTTTCAACATAATTTTGACTGGCTTGGGACCATTCTAGACACTAACCATACATCACAGTGATTTCCCCATGAATCACTTCATTTTTAGAACCTACTGCCAGTGTCTCCATTCTGTCCATTCAAACTAATTAACCAACTCCAAATGAAAGAATCTACCATATTTTCTACTTCTTAAAATGTTAAAGCATAGTATTCTATCCCAGCATTACACAATCTGGGAGAAATCCCATCATATATATTGAAAATATTTTCAAATTAATTTGTAGAAATAAATATTTTATTCTACTTATGTAAATACAATATTATAGAAACTAATAAGCGGTCATAATCCTGGATATAAAGAGGGATATTACTAACCTTGGGATAATACTATATATGTGTACATAATTTTAGAGCTAAAAATAAATATAATAGTGCCTTGTAGATTCTAATACACAGGATGATTAACATGGTTATAAAAAATATGTAAATCTAAAGTCAGTTAATAATAATTCAGAGATTAACTTTTGTCATTTCATGGCATTTCTTAAAGAAAACTATAGTGATAATCTGAAACTCTTATCTCTCCTTAACATTTTCTGTTGCAGGGCTATGCCAATACATAAAAAAAACAAAAAAACAAAAAAACCCTCGGCTTTTATCAATGAGTACACTGAATGAAAGGCAATATTTAAATGTTTCTGAGGACCGTGTATCTTTCACATGTTGTATTAGTCCATTTTCTATTGCTGTAACAGAATACCTGAAACTGCATAGTTTATAATACACAGAAATTTATTTAGTTTGTGGTTCTGGAGGTTGAAAAGTCCAAGAACATGATGCCAGAGTCTGGCAAGGGCCTTCTTGCTGCATGATAACATGTGGAAAGGCAAGAAAGTATGAAAGACGGAGCAAGAGGAAATTGGGCTGAACTCATCCTTTTTACGCGGAGCCCACTCCCACCATAATTAACCTATGCCAGTGATAATGGCATTAATCCATTCATCACCCAAGCACCTCTTAAATGCCCCACCTCCCAATACCATTATATTGGCAATTAAATTTCAACATGAGTTGTTTTGTTTTTGTTTTTTCTTTGGTGGGGGGGTACTTTCAAATGACAGCGTATGCTGAGAGAGAATAATTGGCCAACACTCAGCCAAGTGCCCATCCTGATATACTTGGCTTTAGCCAAGAGATCAAGGTAAGATAATTAGAAACCTGGTGGCCTAGGGCTGTGTGGCCAGAAGTAGCGATGGTCAATGTAGTTTCCCCAGAATGGTGGCAGGCACTATGATTCTCAGGTCTACTACATTGACATTCCTTTCACGTAGGTTAGAGGATGCTTTCTAATTTCACATTGACTTTCCCAAACTCCTGCTTAATATAAGCCCTCCCTTCAACCCCCTCCAAATACCTCTTCTACTCACCTTTCAAATATTTCTCCCACAATCTCCTATAATTTATGGTCCCCATTTCTATCCAATCTGCTTTCTCCTGATCTTCCCCCAGAAGCTCTACAGAAATACTTTGCTTCCTTTGCAAGAGATTTTAGAATTCTGACTTTAGCCCAGGTTTAGCATCAGAACTCAAGGGCAAGTAGAGACTGCCAGGGGGTATCAGGTGCAAAGACTAAGGAATCCAACCAGAAAGCAGAGTTGGGGTTTTTGTGACCTATAGTTTCCCCTTGCCTGTTAATGGAAGCATGGACATTGGAAAGACAGAACTTCCATAGGTTAGATCTACTGGAATAAAGAAGAGAATAGGGTCTAGGTTTGGGGAAAATGTAATATAATGTTGCCATTGGGTGAAAAAAAAAAGGCCACGACTACTGCAAGAAGATATGGTTCAAAAATCTTAATCTCCCTTATTTTGTGCAGCATTCTCTACTTCGTCTTCATGCTCTATTCCATACATCCTTGTAATATCTAAATTATCGTAGCCAGTATTACACCTGTCTTCATTAAGGCAGCAATATGTTTCTCTCAGGAGGTCATGGAATACCTGGAACATTCCCTCCTCACAGGGCTTACAAGACAGTGTTGTATAACGAAACAAGTATCTCCCTAAAGAGAAGGAAAGCAGATGTGATCAGTTTGCCTCATCTCGTCATCTTCCTAACAATGGCTTTTCTCCAGATCTTTATCAATTTTCTGTAGACTGGAATGAACCCCAAAACTGTGCCTGCATCTTCTCTATATCTCTCTAGCCATGACCAGCAAAAGACATCTGCCTCCCACACAGCCTCCACACCCCTGGCAAAGGCCTTCTTGCTGCATGATAACATGTGGAAGGGCAAGCAAGTATGAAAGATGGAGCAAGAGGAAATTGGGCTGAAATCCTTTTTATGAGGAGCCCACTCCCACCATAATTAACCTATGCCAGATCTGTGTATGGGGAATCCCACTTCCCCACCATCTCCTGTGATCTCCCGATACCTTCTGAACCTTGACTCTAGGAATCGTGGGCACCACTGGTGATATTTTGTGTCTCTCTGTAACCCCCACTTACCTGAAAAGCGATCATTAAAGTAATAGTGATTTGTGGAACAACTCCTGTTTTGGAAATACATATTAAACTTCCAGCAACGTTTCATGCCACCCTGGCACTTGTATCCATCAAAATGTTTACATTCATTGCAAAATCGAACCCCTAACAAAAGAGAGGGGAGCTTTAAAGAACAGCTCTAGGGAAAACGATTCTGCTTTAAAAAGCCTGTTCCCACCTGTAAACATTTATATTGGGGCAGTGCAAACCTCACAAGAAGGAAGCTGATACTACTCCCAGCCTCAGTCCTCACTCCCTCAACTGGGTGACAGCTATGACCCCCAAAGAAGTCAAGGACCCCTCTCCCAAGTCTGAGGGAAGAAAAAAGACCCTAGAGTAGTCAGGGAGAAGAATGGAGTAGAGTCAGGGAGGGTAGAGAGACAATGTGTTAAGAAATCAAGTATGTCCCCTCTCATTGTGGCATTATTCATCCAAGAACTACAAACCAACTACACCGTACATTTCCGTGTCAGGACTCTGTCCTCTGTGAAGACAAGAAGAAAAATTATCCTAAATTATTTTACAGCAGCCCCAAAAGCTAAGTGTAGAAACCTCTTTCTCCCTCCCCACCCATCCTCTCAACATCTGTCCTTGCCTCCCTCTCCAGGCCTTACCCTCATCCATGAAGAGCACTAGGAACATGCCCAGCAGAAGCAACCGGAACATCCTGGGGCCTAGTCCTGAGAAGGTCCCAGTGGAAGGCTCCAGCTTTATTTATTCCCATCACCTGCCCTCAGGCATCCCACTAGAATCACAGAATCATAAATTCCAGCTCAAACCACCTGAATCCTCTCCACAGCGTTCCCAGAAGAGGGTACATCCTGTGTTTCGTTCCTCCAGCTACTTGGAACTCAGCCCACCCAGACACCCTAGTTCATTTTAGTAGATCTGTCACAAGATACTAATTCATGTTGGCATAGAATCTCTGTCCTCTTCACTTTGGTTGTGTTTGTATCTGTTGGTCTACACAGAACATGTCTAACTCCACATCTACATGACGTCCTTTCAGAATGAATGGGGAGGGAGAAAGCTGGGATCACCAAGCCTCTGTGAGAGTTAAGTCCTTTTCAGGTACGATAACTATGCCGGACACTTGCCTCAACATCACCTCCAGCGGGGCTGCATCCCTCACAGGGTGAGGCACCAGGAACAGAGCCCAATACTTTAGGTATAGTCTGACTGCTCAGTGTAGCACGCATCTTGGATGGATGGATAGGACAGCCCAGGAAAAGCAGTGGAGGAGGTGAAGACCATCTTGGCTTCCTCTGAGATTTTAGTCATTCATTTTTTTCAAGGAAAACAATGGCTACAAATGATTACAGTGGGAGATATTTGCAATGGTATTATGAGGAGATAACAGGGGAGATCTAGGTGGATTGGTCAAATGGGTGCATGGAGGGGAAGTCAGGGAGGGCTGGAAATGGGTTTTCCCACTGGTCCCTGTCTTCCCCTTACTTCCTTCAGATGTCACAAGTTCCTGTCATCCCTTTGTCATCAGCCGCCACCTTCTGAGGGAGGTGTTTTCTGGCCACCATGTATCTAAGAGGGCGAGACTCCCTTACCACACTTTCCTTGTCCCTTCCCTGCTGGATTTTGCTCCAAAGTACTTAACCGCATTTGTGATGCTGCAGCTGTTCCTTCTTAATGTGTATTTTGTTTCTCTCCTTTCACAAGATGAAAGCTCCATGAACACCAGAGTTCCAGGCATTGCACTTACTGCTTTCTCCTCTAGAATCACGCCCTGTACACATCAGATCATCAGAAATATTTGCTGAGAAGACGAATGGCATGACTGGATATGGGTAAGCCAGGAGGCACCAGGGAATGGTGCAAAAGTCTTTGTACTGACAGTCCAAAATGCTAAGCTGACCGGATGAAATTCCTGGCCTTGATCTTGTAGTTAGTAGTCACTACAGAGAAATCAGGCCATGGTAATGGCAGATCCACTGTGCTGAACACAGTGTGTGTGGGGCCCTCATTCTCAGAGCCTGGCTCATGCTACAACCAAGTGTGATCCCTCACACAATCTTGACTACAGAGGTCCTCCCCACACAGCTCAGCAGAAGCACAATTATGTTACCCACCTGCTGTGTGGCACTAAATAAGTTACTGAGCTCTTTGTGCCTCTGTGACCTACTTGGTAAAAACAAAGATGGTCGCAGGCGTATCTGAGGTAGTTGTTAGCACTTAATAAATTCACCCATGGGTAACGGGGAAAGGGAGGGAACAGACATGTATTCAGGCTCTACTTGGTGTCAGACATTCTTCTGGGCATGTTACTCACTTGACATCTTTGAATTCTCCGAACAACCTTGTGGGTTAGAGATAAATGACCTCATCTTACAGATGAAGATCAGGAGTTCTTAGAGTTGAAGTGTTTTTCCTAGAGCCACAAAGTGTATATCTATCTGATTCTGTGGGACATTGTCTTTCCACTGCACCAGGAGTTTTATAGTCTGGACAGGAGTTCTCAGGCTGGTGCTCCAGGTGGGTCTACCCTGACATGACATTGGGGAGAGATGGAGAATGCGTAAGAAAAGGCTCTCTCAATCAAAGAAAAATGGGTCTCTGTCTGCCTGGCAGAGACAACATTCACCAGCAAAATCCCACTGTGGCTAGAAGGTCCCAAAAGCCTAGTTAGGACCATTGTCAGAGAAGCAATTTCCATGGGGACCATCTTCACGAGCATTTGAAATGTGTGAGACACAGGCAGCAATCCACGGACATAAGATCCAGAGAGTCTGAGCTAGAAGCATCATGCTTAGCCTCCAAGTTTCTCATCCTGGCCTAGGAAGACATTCCTGCACAATGACTTAGGTACCCAATGATTAAACATATGAGTGTAAATCCCAAACTCTACCCCACCCAAGTCTTTCTCTTGTAGTTTGTCAAAGCTACTTTGAACATTTTTCCAAGAATAAAAGTGACAGAAATTTTGGAAATATACCAAACTTATTAATACATAAATGAAAATACATGTTTTTCCCCAAATTCTGAGAAAAACAATGTAACTATTTCATCACATCCTCATTCGATATTATTTCTGGATGTATATCACAACTCCATGTTAATAAGCACCATCACAGTTCACATCATATATGTCATATTTTGATTTTTGCACCTAATATTTTACTGTGGAATTGTGCCTCTTAAATCACTATCCCTCTTAGAATGTGAAGCAAGACACTCAGGAGCCAGTCACCTGGGAAACCCCTATAATAAAGCTGATGCCCTGGGCCTGCCTTCCAGACTCAACCACAGCTTTCAGCTAGCTGCTTCAACCAGCAACATCTCTCACTTTCATAGCTTAGTAGCTTAGTGTGGGCCACAGACAGGCTTTGGACATCATGGGCCATCTCTCCCTCCCGGGGGGTCGGGGGGAGGATGTGCTGTCCAACCTGCCCTTTCTTCCTACCATGTGCTCTGTCATCTGTTTATCTCCAAGGCCAAAGCATAAAGACAAGGCAGAGTTAATGTAATGCAAAACTTGGTATTTGGGATTTTCAGGAGCCACACACCCGTTCTAGCCAGAGAGTAGGTCTCAGATGCTTTAGTCAGCAGAGGCCACATTCAGAGGTGATCTGTCCAGGGAGGGCAGTGGGCCAGAGTCTGCAGGTGATGCTGTGGCGTGGGAAGGGAAAGAACTTGGCCATGGGGTTGGCTGCAGGAGTAGACTGAGAAAGGTCTACTGTCACCAAGGCTTAGATGTGGCTCACATGTTGGAGTGGGCAGGAGAGGATCAAGAACAGTTCCTTCCAGGTGGCCTTTGAAGTCCGGGGCTCCGGTTCAGAACAGACCGGTTTCTCTCAGATGAGTGAGCAGCTAAGAAATTAGCTGAGCTCTGATTCACTGAGAGAGGGTGAGAGCTAGACCTCTACAACCCAGAGTAACCAAAGACATAGTCAGAGGATTGTGCAGCTCCCTAGAAGGAGCTCCACTAAAGGGTCTGGGAATGCTCTCCTTGAATCTTGCCCCATCTGCAAACTTTCCTTCTCTTAGGGATTTTCTGGGAGTCTCCAAAAGCCTTTGTGTATGCCAAGTTCCTAAGCACAAGGAATTTTTCTCTCGTAGAGTGCCTGTAAGGGCTGGTCCAGGAGTATCAGAAGAGAACACATTCCCAGAAAAAGCCCAGAGTCGGGCACAGTTTCCGAGATTTAGAATGCTGAGTCAGTTTTGCCAATCCCTCTTTGTTTTCCCAAAGGACTTATCCTGAGCACTCTCATTTCTCCCTGCCTTGGGAAGGACAGAAACGCAACCCTTGAACTCTTCCCACAGCAAGTGATGGAAAGAGGACATCAAAGTCAGAGAATGACCCTGATCACAAAGGGGCACAATTCTTAAGTGCTGTGATTATGGCATCTGTCACCACATTCCCTGTGCTGCTCACCCTCCTGGGCCTCGGTGATACTATTGCAACCTCTGGTTTTTCTCCCTGTCTCTACTTTCCTGACCTTTCTTTCTCAAGAAGAGCTTTCTCTCTAATTAATATTGTGCTACCTCCCACTGAAACCAGGGTGCAGCAAGTGTGAGGTTAAAAACAGTTCTCCTCTGCTTAACTACAGCCAGAGGGGAAGACTTCTAGACCACAAATGTTCCTATTATTACAAACAACATGTTCAACCTTAGGTCAAAAAGGCCATTTAAGATTCAAAACCATTTACTATTTGGACATCCAAGTTCCACAAATTTAAAGCAACTGTCTTGGAAATTTCTGGTTGCATAAGAAAGGTGGGAGGGTCTGATAACCATTATGTAGTGAGTCGCAAATTTTTATGCACCTGGAACAGCAGCTCCTTGCACCTACCTTTCCGATTTGTGATGTGAGTATAAGTAACCATCTTGTTGCCTCCCTTCTCTCAAATAGAATAGTTAAGAATATCCAGTTTTAAAATAGAGTTTGAAAAACAGTAGTTTCAGAATTTCTGCCAGATCTTTTTGCACCCATTGATTGGCAATCAAGCAGCAGAGACTCTGTTGCTTGAAAAAGACAGGATTGGTGGCCCCGTTTTTCTATGTATCTGAGACCAGTAGACAGGTTTAGAGGGAGGAGAATGAACAAAGTAGTGCCTACTATCTCTCTGCGAGATAAGGTGAAATACTGTTCTTACGGTTGACTTAACTTTTTATAGATGATATTGTTATTTAAAGAAAGGTGTTCCTTCTTAATTTTGATATAAACTAATCATACTGTCTCTGAGAATCAATTTTTTGGAGAGTAGTAAGGTCATGTGTGTGTGGCATGTTCATGCATGTGTGTGTGTGGTTATGTATGCACACGTGGGCATGCATACCATTATTGCCCTACTGAATGACCAGGAAGACCAAGGAGGGACATCTATATACCATGTCGACGGGTGATCTTAAAGGGGAGGGGACGTGACACAGCAACACCATCCTGGACTCTGTCAGTGAGTGCAAAGACCCAAACCCTTTTGAATGGCATGGTGGGGAGGAAGACCTCTAGACCACGGATTGATCCTATTGTTCTTCCTTAGGTCATAGAGGATCTTCTCCTTAATGCGAGCCCTTAATGGGGCTTTTTTTGTTTCTGTGTTTGTTTTAATGTTCTTGTCCCTTGAATCACAGGACAGGCATATTTAGTGTCTAGTTTAAAATTTTTATTTCTCTTGTTAAACCAATCATTCTCAAACTTTGTAACATTGTAAAGTCTCAAGCATCCATATAACCCTTCATTGTGGTATTACTAGAAATAAATTAATGAGGCAGTAGAAATGTGGCTCTCCCCACGTTCATTTCTCCACCGAGTCCCGTACCGTGACGGCAGCATCTCACCGGGAGAGTATTATGCTCCAGACCATCCAGTTTCCAATCCCAGCTCTGCCTCTTCCTGATGATGTGATCATGCCCCAGTTAGTTAGCTTCTCTGTGCCTTCCTTTCCTTATTAATGAAAATAATTAACTAAACTTACATAAATAATTATAATAATTTTTATAAATAATTATACTAATGCATAAAGGGATTTTGTGATGATGAAATGGGATAATACATGAAGATGGTTTAGAACAGTGTCTACTACAGGAAAGTGTTCATTAGATGTTTATAATTATGATTACTATATTGAGAGTCACAAGCTAAAGAATTCCAGGAAGTGTCTAGGATCAAATTGAATAGAGATTGTATCAGATCAGTTTTCTAGGGCTGCCATAACAAAATACCAAAGACTAGGTGGCTTAAAAAACAGGAATTTTATTTTCTCACAGTCTGGCTAGAAGTTCAAGATCAGGGTGCCAGCAAGGTTGGTTTCTCCTGAGGCCTCTCTCCTTTGCTTGTGGATAACTGCCCTCTCTCTGTGTCCTCACAGGGTCTTTCCTCTGTACACACACATTCCTGGTATCTTTCCTTCTTACAAGGACACCAGTCATGTTGAATTAGGTCCCACTGTTGTGCCCTCATTTAGCCTTAATCATCTCTTTAAGGCCCTATCTCCAAATACAGTCACATTCTAATGTTCTGGGGCTTAGGGCTTCAATCATGAATTTGGGGGAGACACAATTCAGTAACAGGAATTCTGGTGGAACTAAGTAAGACTAGCATGGAACATCAACTAGAGTGCTTAACTGGCATAAAAGTGAACATAATATTGCAAATGCCCTTTACTCTCAAATATACTTGCAAGAAAAGCCCCCTGAAGGGGGATTTACAAGAAACACAAGAGCCTGGGAGTAGTAGCTTGGTCGCTCCCGATCAAGCCACTAAAGTGTGGGAGGCAGTTGGCACTGAGACAGAGGGGCAGCCAAGCACAGAAAAAAACCTCTGGTTCTTCATTAGATGCTGTCTGCAGTTTCACAGAGCCTTACAGATAGTAGTAGAAATTAACATGTTCATTTTCTAAAAATCTGCTTCCTAGGTATCGAGGTTAGAGAAATGGTTATAGAGGCAGGAAAAAGCGGGCAACACAACAGTCTGGGAATTCAGTGCACACTGGAAAAAGTAAAGGCCGATAATTTTTACACCGAAATATCATTACAGAAACTGAGATTTCTAAAGAGGAATGCTAAAAAACCGTCACTGATAATTTCAGAGGAGGAAGAAAGAACAGACATTACATTGGCATGAAGAATATATAAAGATCAGAGTTGACATCCCAAGCCTAACCTTAGCTTTCTTGACAGGTGCTAAGATAGACATGGCTTAACAACCAAGATCCTATGTGCAGGGACCAAGGCTTCTGAAACCATGCAAACGTGTAGGAAAAAAATGTAGAAATTGTAAAAAATATTTTTTTTTCCTTTTGGTTCCTGCAGCAGCCAACTTTATTGTGTAGGGGTAAACTAGAATTTATTTCAGAAGGAAAGTAAAATAAAGTCAGGAGATAATATTCAGAGACTGACATTAAAAATCACATTATGCAAAAGACAATAGCCTTAGAAGCCAGATAATTGTTCTGGGAAAAAATAAAGGACTTGTCAGGTCTCTTTAGCTACTCCTTTAACAAGTCAACAACTAAAACTGGGGAACTTAGAAATTCATTTATGGTATAGAGTGTGTGCTCCATAAAGCTATGATCTCCAGGTCTACTCTACTTTAGAAAGAGGATGTACACAATTTAGAGAACGGAAAAATAAATATTCTCTGCTTTTCCAGCCCTGGCAGAAAGGGCTGGGGTGGGCTGGGGAGCAGTATGGAAAAGAAGTAAAAGAAGAAATACGTAATTTGCCTCTGTTGAGCTCTGGGATGGAGGCTGACAGTTTAGCAGAGTGAAATCTTGCCCTACTCCCTGACTGGGACTTTAGGAAGAGATCCTCTCACAGACTGTCCTGTGCCAACCTTGGACAGAGGCTTCTCCTAGTGGCCATAGTGGCAAAGCATAGGCCGCAGCATAAGGCCCCAACGTACAAACTTCCTGAGCCATTCTTGCTTATGAATGGCAGAGACCCTGAGTTGAAAGCCTGCCTTGTGTCTTGCTATGGTACCCTCAAGGGACCCCAAGCCACAGACTGCAGCGGGATGTGCAAGAGATGCAGGGGAGAAACTGCTGAGCCAACAGGCTGAATGAAGTTCCCAGCCAGCAAGAGCTAAGAGGAGGTCCAATCAGCAAAGGGAAAATGGCCCATGCTTCCTGGGAGTATTGCCTAAGGCGGAAACAGAGAAAAAGAGACTACAAGCTCACCAGGCAGAGAGTGAGAGAGCACCATCCTGTGGTCTGATGCAGGGAGTTAGCATCAGACAAATTTATCTGTTCCTTGACGACTAAAAGTGAAGTCCCAAGTACTCTTTTTTCTGAGTTTAGTGATTGAAGACAGAGGTCAATACAAGTCACACATTTTGTTAACAGATGTGCTTTGTTAGGTCTGCATGACGTGATTTTTTTTAATTGTGAACCATTAAATATGAGAAGAATTTGCATAACTATCCAGGTATGGAGCATTTTTAATAGTGAAAATATTTGCCAATCCTGAGCCTGAGATCCCACATGGCTACTACAATCAGCCACAGCTTGAGAGCTGCTACCCTTGCGGACAGAATCATCCAGTTTCTTACAGCCTTACTCCTGCATGTTTTCTCCCAGATACAACAAATTTAGGTAATTCACATTATTTCTCAGCAATGGAATTTTGAGATCTGGATCTAGGAGACAATATTAAACATGTACAGCACAAAGGACCTCAGTGAGGGTAGAGGATATCAAGAGTAAGTTTTTAAAGTAAACTTCCTGGCTTCGATCTCTGTCTCCTTGCTTAGTAGCTGTATGGCTTTTGTGCCCTAATTTCTTCATCTAAAAAACAGAAAGAATAATAGTGTTTTAGGACTGTAATAAGGATCAAACAAGATAATACGTCTTGAGAGCTTGGCACAGAGCCTAGAACATCAGAAATCCTCATAGATGTTAGCCGAACTTACTAATGACATCATTTCTATACTTACATCTACGCGCACACAATCTGTATGCATTTAGTTTCTCTCCTTCTTTTCCCTGCTGAAAGGACCTGACACCACACCTTGGTGATGTTCCCAAGCCACGGTTCAAATCTTCCTTCTCAGGCATTGGTCCTATACTCCCTGAAAACACTAAGTTTTCAGCATTTTGTGGCAAGAACCAAAGGTCAAAATCCTGCCTCACAGTTTGCCTCAGGATTTTAGCTGAGACCTGAAGAAACCGCTGAAACAACCAGTGTTCCAGACCCAAGTCTCAACCCAACCATTAATGCCATGGACATTCCTTCTATTTCTAGGAGAGAACATACCTTCTTCAACAAAACACTGCACGTCTGAAGTTGTCAGTTTATAAGCTATCTTTCAGATCCCACTCTTCCTCAACCCTCATACTCCAGTGCATACAAGAAGTGACTCTGATTACATCCAGGTCATACAGCAAGTCACTTCTGGGATGCCAGCAACTTCCCTCTTACAAAGCATCAGACTGCATTCCATCGCACCACGTGGCTGGCAGTTTTTAATCGATTTGAGAATGTTAATTAGGATTCTGTTGTTTGCCAAGTATTAGAAATAGCAATCAAACTAGCATAAACAAAAGGGGGAATTTATTCTCAGTGTCTCATGGTGTTTCACAGTATACAAGTAGAAGAGTATCAGAATAAACTTTAACACACTCAAACATCCCTTTCTTTTCTCTTTTCATGAATATATGTATTTCCTTTCTCTGCCATTAGATGAGCTTTTTCTGCCTGTTCATCTGCTTTCGGGAAAATAGCCATCATCAAGAGCTCTTGCTTGTATCTCTCCTTAGTTCACAAAAGCAGCCAGCCCACTCTGGGATCTAGTCCCTTTCCAAATTCCTTGGCAACTCAGCCAAGCCAGGTGCCCACTCTGTGCAGCTCGCCAGATCCCAGAGTCTCTCTACCCACTTCCTCCCCACCCCACGGGAGAGCCCTGTCCACAGCCAGCACTGTTTAGACAGGCACTGCAGGTGTTATTTCTGGCCATGGCTCTATAGGACACATCACTAGATGCTGAGGTTTCTCTTGAAGCTCTGCCCAGTGTAACAGTGCTCTAACGGTGTCCTCTCTGAGTCCTCAGACTGCCAAGCCTTATCTCCAGTCTATGGTGGAGACCCCTTTGTGTAAACTTCTGTGGGATGTGTATCTTTTTGCCCAGGTATCTGTTCCCAGGACATTGTAAGGTCATACTAGTCTAGAAGTATGAAAACTTTGCCTATTCTCCCACCCTGGAAGACAGGCTATGGAAAACTTTTGAAAAATCACTACTCATAGGAAGCTGTTGGTGACTCACCTGCTTTGTCATTTGATATTGACAATGACTGGATTACCAAAGTCCAGACTTTAGTAAAATTTTGTCAAACATCATAGTCTGGTCTTAGCTATGAAGGGAAATCCAAAAAACAGTGTTTCTCAAAGTATTTCCAACCACACAGGTTGTTTTAAAAACGAAAATTCTTGCACCTGAAGTATTATTTCCAGGATATGTGGGATGATGCTTGAGGTCACTGCAATTTGGATACTTTTAGTAATGTTACTAGTGACCTCTCCAGCCATCACAATCACATCTATAAAAATAGCACTCCCTCATAAATAACTGGCATGCATTCATAAAGGGGAGGAAAGGGGGGACTTATCTCTTACAGCTGTGTGTGACCGTGATACACTCATGGAATGTGATCTGATATGAATGCCACTCATTTTACAGTGGATGAAAAGATGCAGACTGCTGATTTAAAACTGCCCACACCGGACCTTAAGTGTCTCGGTTGCTGGCGTTGTGTCTTATCTTTTTATTCCCAACACCAAGCAGAGCACCTGACACAGAGTTGGACAGTTTGTTGAATAAATGAATGAACTTTACTGAGGCTCACCTATAGCAAGAAGCAAGATGTGCTCCAATCTTATTGTTGTATAATATTCTATTCCATAAAATCTACCATTCATTGCTCAAATTGGGATTTCTTGGCATTGTTCTCAATAGTTGTGTGTAAGAGTGCAAAAGATTTGGTGTTAGTAGTTGACTCTTTAACAACAGCTGAAAAAAGTTTCAATAATGTGGATTTGGGAAGTACATTTTTTAATGGTTTTGAAATGAAAAAGAAAAGGCCTTCATGTACGAAAAAACATTCATACAAAATATCTAAGTTAAAACAGTGGTGGCGGAGACAACAAAGAAAAAAGCCGTAGAATGGGACCTGGCAACAAAGTGGCACCATTATTTCTGGGTCCTCTGAGCCTTCTTCTATGTGCACAGTCCATACTGTCCAACGGTCACGTCCCACACGAGCCCGTGACCCCTGGCTGATTAGACCAGAGTGGGTCCTTGACCCAAGCGCAGACAAATCCATAAACCATGGATCTATAGAGGTGGTATGAAATTATGAGCTTGGCTTTTCCCATGTACTGGGAATTTAAATTAGAAGGATTAAGCCAGCTATTAGTAGAGATAGATGTCACAAGTCAGAAGAAGGAAAATCAAAGCCAGAAGCAAATGAAGGCATAGAGGTATCTTCATACCTTCACAGACTGGAAGATTAGGGGAAAAAAAAAAAAAAAAAGAACAGAGCAAATTTAAAAAGTAGTCTGAATCTACTCAAGGAAATATTTCATGCTTGAGGCAAAATCTCTCGGTACAATCGAAAACCACGTTCAGAAATTAGTCATGCAGCATCATTTCCCAACCAAATCGTATTTCCTATTTTTAAATATGTTTACAAGCTTCTATTTAATTTCTAATTCTAAAATAATGTATAGATATCATAAACTTTAAATAATGCAGAAACATAAAAAGGAGTTGATGTTCTCGCCCGCCCTCCCTCAAATCACACGCTTCTGAGGTAACCGGCACGTCGCGCCGTGACGGCGCCACCCTGCGGCGGCTGGGGTCGCGGTCTTTGCCGGCGGTAACGGGGACGGACCGCGGGCCCGGCCTTTGAAGCGCGTTCTCTCGCGCCCTCTGCTGGACGACGTTCTGATTGCCGCAGAGTGACGCCATCTTCTTCTTATTATTTTTTAATTTTATTTCGGGATATTACGGGGTACAATCATTTCGTTACATGTGATGACTTTGCCACTCCCCAGCCAGGACTGGAGGCGTGCCCTTCCCCCTACAACGCTCACCGCGGCCGTCAGTTGTGAGTTTGCCCGCCCCAAGCCCGCAGGGACACTGCTGCCGTGGGAGCGCCTCAGTGCTGATCGGTCAGCGCCAGCTTGACGGCGAGCACACGTGGTGCCTATTCTTCCTGCCTGCATCCCTCACTTGGGAGGACGGGCTCGAGCTCCACCCAGGAAAACATAAGAGGTGCTGATCACCATCATTTTCAAAAAGCTGGCAAAATAGGGATAGTAAATAAATTTAAAACAAGTTTAAAAACAAAAGTTAATGAAATTAAATACAAACAAAACAACAAAAGATGGTTAAAAGAGTAATAAAATTGATAAAATTCTAGCAAGAAAGATCAAGGGAAAATAAAAAGGCCAAATTAACAATATCAAGTATAAAAGAGTAGATATTACAGGACATACAGACATCAAAAAGACCCTAAAATGATATTATGAAACTTATTATGCCAATAATTTTAAAATTTAGATTAGATTGGCAAATTCATAGAAAACATAAGTATAAATTGAATGGACTATAACAAAATTAACATACCTATGTAAATATCACCCAGTTCAAGAAATGAAGCATTACCAGTACTCAGAATCAACGCACCTGACACACATCATCTTCCCTTTATTAAACTCAACTTCTCCCCAAATACAACTACTATACAAACGGCTAAGATAATGCCATAGAATGGTTTTGCCTCTTTGTTAGCTTTATATAAATTGAATCATAGTTTATGTTTTTAGTATATCTCTTTATTCATTCAACATTATGTTTATGAGCTTTATCCATATCTGTAATTAAATTTATTTTCATTGTATTTCATACAAATTATAGAAGTCATATATATGACATCCATTTTCCTTTTAACAGACATTTGGGTTACTTTCACATTGGGGATGTTATGAGTAAAATGACTATGTATATCCTTATACATGTCTGTCTGTGCAAATATGAATATATTTGTGTTGGAAATGTATCTGAGAGTAGAACTGCTGGGCTACTGGATATACGTATGTTCACTTTTTGTAGTTAATGCCAATGATTTTCCAAGTGTGGCTGTCCTTATTTATATTCCTACAAGAAGTTTATGAGAGTTCCAGTTGCTCTATATCCTCACTAATATTTGAACTGTCATGTTTAGCAATATCTTCTCACATTCTGTGATTTACTTTTTCACTATTTTATTATTTGATGGACAGCATTATTGATTTTGATATGATCCAATTTATTTTTTATTTTTATTTTTTTAAAGGAATATAAAACTATTTATTGACCACTGTTCACCAGTATTTACAATAAACAATATACAGTTGGATAACATTTTGATTACTACAAGGCTGTTTTTCCTGGCTTCTGCAGAACCAGTAACCCGAATACTGAAAAGATTGAGCCTACATGTAAGAAATTAGTTGGGGTAAGGAAAAAACATGCAGGTCAATAGTTTAGATTACAAAAAGTTTGTTTACCCATTTATGCCAAGAGGTCTGAAACTGCCAACATTTCTAACCATTGGATTAAGTTTCCATGAGCCAAGCCTCAGATATTCCATTAATCATGAACTTTTAGTCAATCCAGCACAGGGATTTCAAGTTTTTGTAAAAGAATTGCTTACTAGGGGAATCTTTAATGTCCATTTAACTAGTTTTGTTTACTGTATTAGAACACATCAGAATTTGTGTAGTTTCCTCATCTGGGTGGGGAGATTGTTGGTAGCAATAAAGCTTTTCCTTTAAGGAATTCTGCAAACACAATGTTGCATTTATATGAATATACACGTAGATACGGATTCTGATATGGCTGCCCTTTAAATATCCAATTAATTATGAACCAACTACTTAGTTTGAAATGTTATGGCTTCAGGAAAATTTTCACTTCTTAGGTTGCTCAGAATGATAGCATCTTACCCGTGATTTTTGTTTTGGTGAATGTTTAAAAACAAAGAGAATCATTTACATATGCACTTTACGAATACACACACAAAAACAAATTTTAAAAACCCAGAATGGTCCTTAGGCATGAGTTAAACACAAGTTCTGACTGAATAATGGCTATGGAAATTTCCCCTAGCATTTAGAAAAGCTGTTCTCTAGTGCAGAGGAAATAATATACCATTGTATCATATGTTCTTTTCTGATAAAGGAAGCAACTACAGAAAGCTTTTATTTGTTCAAAGTAACCAGTGCTATTGATGCAACCCTCCCCAACAACTCTCTCAACACTACTTTCAAAAACAAATGTATCAAACTTGATTTATTAGATGTAGTTATTTCTTCACACTAGTAAATCAAAAACTGAGACCCAGATTTTATATATATATATAAATATGTATAAAAAGCACTGCAGGCCGGGTGCGGTGGCTCACGCCTGTAATCCTAGCACTCTGGGAGGCCGAGGCGGGTGGATCGTTCTGAGCTCAGGAGTTCGAGACCAGCCTGAGCAAGAGCGAGACCCCGTCTCTACCAAAAATAGAAAGAAATTAATTGGACAGCTAAAAATATACAGAAAAAATTAGCCGGGCATGGTGGCACATGCCTGTAGTCC
The DNA here is from genome assembly GCA_004363605.1 of Indri indri. Taxonomy (NCBI): domain Eukaryota; kingdom Metazoa; phylum Chordata; class Mammalia; order Primates; family Indriidae; genus Indri; species Indri indri. Next base: position 59,379 of record RJWJ010002141.1, read on the forward strand.
CAGCTACTCGGGAGGCTGAGGCAGTAGGATTGCTCGAGCCCAGGAGTTTGAGGTTGCTGTGAGCTAGGCTGACGCCATGGCACTTGCCCCAGGCGAGAGAGTGAGACTCTGTCTCAAAAAAAAAAAAAAGGCACTGCAAACAATTATTGAGCTTCATCTTCTGGACAAGAATGCCAAGTTAGTCTCTCTTCATAAAAAGCAATTACAATTTGAGGACACTTCATATTTGCCTCTTTTGCCAGCACCAAATCTGCCTCATCTGAATCTTTCCATTTCATAAGAAACTGTGGCACCAATTATTCTTTCAGGATCAAGACCTCTGGCAAAGCCTCTTGGTTTGTCAGCAGCATCTCTTTTCTTCTTTGATTTGCTATCATCAGATTCACTGTCAGATAAAGATTTTCTTTTTGTACCATCTTTTTCTTTACCAGCTTTTTGAGAATTAAGAAATGCTTCAATTGACTCTGGACAAGCCAAATTTTCTTCACGTTCCCAAGTATCGTCAGCATCTGTAAATCCCTTCCACTTCAGGAAATATTCCACTTTCCCATTTACTACACGTCGATCCAGTACTTTTTCCACCACAAATTCTTCAGGCTCTGCCTCTTCAACCTTTTTACTCTTCCCATTCTGTTTCTTTCCCATTTTTTGCAATGTAGTTTTATTGGAGGCCATTTTTTACTGCAGACTTGAAGAGCTATCATTCACCACCTCTGAGGTGCTCTGGGCCGCGGGTCTACCTGATCCAATTTATTGATCTCATGATTCATAGGTTTTACATCCTGCTATTTGAGGATCTGGGCAGATATAAAAGCAATATTGTAAATATTTCCAGGTGGTCAGAGTTAATGAGAAGGATCACAACTTACCAACCTGTTATTTAGCCAGCAGGCCCTGAAATGTAAAGGAGGAAGGGAGGAATTAAGTGGAATTAGGTATCCTTTAGAATGGACTAGGAGAATAGAGAGAACCCAGATATTTGTAGGTAGGGAATAGGACATGGTCCCTTAAAAGGTAGGAGAAACATTATAGATCATTACCCTTTACTCCCAAACATTTCACAAATGGCCATATTTATTCAAGTACTTACTATACCTTTATTGGCATCTAGTAACCCTCCTGTGAAAAAAATTCTTCTTTGTTACAATCTTACAATCATCTATTGCTACATCCTAATGTGACAATTTTTAAAGCATCCCCTCCCCTAGCATCATTTCATCTCTCAGTTAACCACCAACTGCTCCTCTGTTTCCAGGAGTTATCTCAATATAGCAGAGCGATTGTGCCCAACAGGTGCAGAGGTGCAGAACAAACATCTTGAGACATGTGTCATGGGAAGCTCCCTGTGGGAGGTGCTGGTTGTCCTCTTCCTGTGATCTGTCCTTGGGCTATTTACCTAACATCATAGAATCATAAAATCCCATAGCCAAACAGGACCTTACAATCTCAAAAACCAAGACACATTACCTGAGTTCCCCATAGCATTCCCAGGAGAGGGCTCACTCTAATCCTCCGGCAACTGGAAACCTTCCTACTTAAAAGCCCCCATTGTATCTTTTGTTCAATTTATTATAAAATTCTCCCCCAAGTTGAGCTGAAATCTCTGTGCCTATAATTTCTACTCATTAACTAATTTATCAACTTTATTATTCAATAAGCCATCATTGATCACTTACAAAATGCTAGACTTTCCATTAGACTAAACATTAGTTGATGATCTCACAGAGCTCAGAATCTAGTTAAAGAGGCCACAAGTACATCAAGCATAATTGGCTATCAGGGCCTAGACAACAGGCATTTAAATTAGACTACCTGACTAGGGAAGGCTTCCTTCAAGAGGAAGAAGTTAAACAGGACTTTGAAAAACAGTGAGGAGTTAGCTAGATAAAGAAGTTGAGGAGGGCACCAAGAAGAACAGCGAATGTCAAAGCACAGAGGTGTCAAATAACCCAACGCACTGATAGAAAATCAGGTCCTTGCTATGTCCTGAATGAAGGGGGGATAGGAATGTGGGTGAGCAAGAAACCAGGCAGAGAGAGACACGTCCTGCTGGAGGTGATCATTTAAAAAAGTCACCCTGGATAGAGCTGGAACCCATTCTACTAAGTGAAGTATCCCAAGAATGGAAAAACAAGCACCGCATGTACTCACCATCAAATTGGTTTTAACTGATCAACACTTAAGTGCACATACAGCAATAACATTCATCAGGTGTCGGGCAGATGGGAGCGGGGGAGGAGGGGATGGGTATATATACACGTAATGGGTGCGCACTGTCTGGGGGATGGACACGCTTGAAGCTCCAACTCGGGTGGGGCAAGGGCAATATATACAACCTACACATTTGTGCCCTAATAATATGCTGAAATAAAAAAGAAAAAAAAGTCATTTAACCATATGCTAATTACAAGAAACTCACCAGTAAACGTAAGTATAGACTGAAAGTCAAGGGAGATATTCCACACAAAGGGAAACCAAAGTTTGCAGGAATTACTTAGATAAAAGAGATGTTAAGTCAAAAACAGTAAAAAATAAATAAATAAATAAAATAAATAAAAACAAAGAAGGTCATTATATAATGATAAAGGGATCAATCCAGCAAGAGGATATAACAATTCTAAATATATACAACACTGGAGCATCCAGATTCATGAAGCAAGTGTTACTAGATCTAAAGAGAGAGATAAACTGCAATGCAATGTAGTACAGGACCTAACACTCCACTCTCAGCATCAGACAGATCATCTAGAGAGAAAGTCATTGAAGAAACATTGAATTTATTTGTTTTATTTTTATTTTTATTTTTTATTCAGGATATTGTGGGGGTACAAACATCTTCGTTACATGTAATGCATTTGCCCTGCCCAAGGCAGGGCTACAAGTGTGTCCCTCCCCCATACAGTGTGTTCGGCTTCCATTAGTTGTGGGTTTACCTCTCCCACCCCCCCAATCTGACCAGCACCCAATGAGTATTACTATTATGTGAACACCTTAGTGTTGGTCAGTTAGTACCAATTTGATGGTGAGTACATTGGATTTAAACTAGACTTTAGACCAAATGGATCTAACAAACATATAAAGAACATTCTATCCAACAACTGCAGAATATACAATCTTTTCATCAGCACATGCCAGGACAGACCATATGTTGGGCCAAAAAACAAGTCAGAACAATTTTAAGAAATTGAAATCATATCAAGTATCTTCTCAGAACAAAATATAATTAAACTAGAAATCAATACCAAAAGTAACTCTAGAAACTATACAAATACAAGGAAATTAAACATGTTCCCGAATGACCAATGGTCAATTAAGAAATTATGATAGAAATGAAAAAATTTCTTGAAACAAATGAAAATGGAAGTACAACATACCCAAATCTGCAGGAAACACAAAAAGCAGCGCTAAGAGGGATATTTTAGAGCAATAAATGCCTACATCAAAAAAGCAGAAAGATTACAAATTAACAATCTAACAATGCACCTCAAGGAACTAGGAAAGCAAGAACAAACTAGACTGAAAATTAGTATAAGGAAAGAAATAAAGATCAGAGAAGAACTAAACAAAATAGAGACTAAAAAACAACACAAAGGATCAACAAAATGAAAAGTTGGTTTTGTGAAAAGATATACAAAATTTATAAACCACTAACTAGATTAATCAAGAAAATAAAAGATTCAAATAAACAAAATCAGAAATGAACCAGGAGACATTAAACTGATACCACAGAAATACAAAAGGTCATCAGAAACTATTATGAACAAATATATGCTAACAAACTTGAAACCTAGAAGAAATGGATAAATTCCTGGAAATACACAATCTACCAAGACTAAATCAGGAAGAAATAAAAAGCCTGAACAGACCAAACATACAGCAAGATTAAATCAGTAATAAAAAGTCTCCAAACAAAGAAAAGACCAGGACTAAATGAATTCACAGCCAAATTTTACCAATCATACAAAGAAAAATTAATACTAATCCTCCTTTTCTGGTATAGCAAAAAATTAGAGAAGAGAATTCTCCCTAACTCATTTTACAAGGCCAGCATAACCCTGATACCAAATTCAGACAGGGACACAAAAACAAAAAAAACCTACAGGACAATATCCCAGATGAGCACAGACACAAAAATCCTCAACAAAATACTAGCAAGCTGAATCCAGCAGCACATCAAAAATATAATACGCTATGATCAAGTCGGATTTATCACATGGCTGCAAGGATGGTTCAATATATGCAAATCAATAGTTATGATACATCAACATGTATCATGTATCAAGGACAAAAACCATATGATCTCAATAGACACAGAAAAAACATTTGATAAAATTCAGCATCCCTTCCATGACTAAAAAAAAAAAAACTCTCAACAAACTAGGCATAGAAGGAACACACCTCAAAATAATAAAGGCTATATACTACAAATCCACAGCTATCATCACACTGAATGGGGAAAAGTTGAGAGCAGTTCCCCTAAGAACATAGTACTGGAAGTTCTAACCAGAGAAATTATGTAAGAGAATTAAAAGGCATCCTGATAGGAAAGGAAGAAGGGAGATAGCTGTACTTGCTGATGCTTCCAGGAATTTATCCATTACCCCTAAGTTTTCTGGTTTGTGAGCATGGTTCGCAGTAGTCTCTGATGATCTTCTGTATTTCTGTGGTATCAGCTGTAATGTCTCCTTTTTCATTTCTGATTATGTTTAGTTGGATCTTCTCCCTTCTTGGTTAGTTCAGCTAGTGATTTATCAATTTTGTTTATCTATTCAAAGAACCACCTTTCATTTCACTGATACTTTGTATTTTTTTTGTCTTCATTTCATTTAGTTCTGCTCTGATATTTGTTCTTTCTTTTCTTCTGCTAGCTCTGGGTTTGGTTTGTTCCTGTTTTTCTAGTTCCTTGAGGTGCAACATTAGTTTGATTGAGATAACCTGATTTTGTATATAGAAAACCCTAAAGGCTCTACAAAAATCTGTCAAAACTGATAAATATATTCAGTAAAGCTGGAAGATACAAAATCAACATACAAAAATCAGTAGCATTTTGACATACTAAAAACGAACTATCCAAAAAGGAAATTGAGAAAACAATCACATTTAAAATAGCACCAAAAAAATTAAATACTAAGGTATAAGTTTAACCAAGGAGGTAAAAAACCTCTAATCTGAAAACCATAAATCACTGATGAAAGAAATTAAAGAAAATACAAATAAATGGAAGTATATCCCATGTTCATGGATTAAAAGAATTAGTATGTCCATACTATCTAAAGCAATCTAAAGATTCAATGCAATCCCTATCAAAATCCCAATGTCATTTTTCATAGACGTAGAAAAAAACAATCCTTAAATTTGTATGGAACCACAAAAGACCCTGAATATTCAAAATAATCTTGAGCAAAAACAACAGATCTGCAAGCATCTCACACTCTCTGCTTTCAAAACATTATAAAGTGACTGTAATCAAAACAGCATGGTACTAGCACAAAAACAGACACATCAACCAATGGAACAGGAAATAAAGCCCAGAAATAAACCCACACATTTGCAGTAAATTGATTTTTCACAAAGTTGCCAAGAACACACAATGGGAAAAGTACAGTCTCTTCAACAAACAGTGTTAGGAAAACTAGATATCCACAAGCACAGGAATGAAACTGGATCTTTGTCTCATATCATATATAACACCTGAAACTATAAAACTACTAGAAGATAACATAGGGAGAAAGTTTCAGGACATTGGTCTGGGCATTAATTTTTTGTATGTGACTTTGAAAGCACAGGAAACAAAGGCAAACATAGATAAATGAGATTACATCAAACTATAAAACTTCTGCACAGCAAAGGAAACAATTAACAAAGTGAAGAGACAACCCACAGCATGGGAAAATACATTTGCGAGCCATACATACGATAAGGGGTTAATAATCAAAATATATAAAAAATACAAACTCAATAGCAAAAAAATAAATAATCTGATTTAAAAATGGGCAAAGGACCTGAACAGACATTTCTGTAAAGAAGATATACAAATAATCAATAGGTACGTGAAAAAGTGTTCAGCATCACTAATCATTATGGAAACGCAAATTAAAACTACGATGAGATATAACACACCTATTAGGATGGCTTTTATCAAAAATATGAAGGATAACAAGTGCTAGAAAGGATGCAGAAAAAAGTAACCTCTTGTACATTATTGGTAGGAATGTAAATTAGTATAGCCATTATGGAAAATAGTTTCCTCAAAAAACTTCAAATAGACATACCATATGATCCAGTAATCCCATTTCTGAGTATATATCCAAAGAAACTGAAATCAACATGTTAAAGGAACATCTGAACTCCCATGTTCATTGTAGCATTATTCACAATAGCCAAGCTATGAAATCAACCTAAGTGTCCATCAATGGATGAATGGATTAAAAAATGTGACACACATACACATATATATATACACACACACACATACATAATTGAAACTATTCAACCTTTACAAATGGGGAAATCCTGTCATTTCCAACAACATGGATGAACCTGGAGGACATTATGCTAAGGAAATAAGCCATACACACAAAGACAAATACCATATTATCTTACTTATATGTGGAATCTTTAAAAGTTGAACTCACAGAAGTAGGCAGTAGAATGATGGTTGCCAGAGGCTGGGGGGTAGGAAGTCAGGAGGGAGAGAATGGGGAGTTGCTGGTTAAAGGGTACAAAGATTCAGATAAATAGGAAGAATAGGTTTTGAGGTCTATTGAACAGCAAGATAAGTCAGGCAATAATAATGTAGTTTACATTTCAAAAGAACTAAGAGAATAAATTTCAAATGTCTCATTATAAAAATAAGAATAGGTAAACAAGATGATGAATAGGTTAATTAGCTTGATTTTATTATTTCACATTATATCCATGTATCAGACAACAACAACAAAAGCCTGCTTTCTGTTGCCAAAGGACCAAAAAGGGGGCAATCTAGCCAGACAAAACTTTAAGACACAAAGTGGCCATCCCCCACTATTATGCCAGTAGAAGCCACATGGCAGCTGGAACTTTCTACAAACTAGGCATTAATGATAGCCCACACACACCCGCAACTAGGATATCAGCAGAGGTTGAGTAGGGAACATGTACTTCTAACCTCCGAAAGTTTTGTTGGCAGTGTTCCTCCCTCCCTTTCCCTTGCTGGAGCAGTGTCAGAAAAGGTCACTAAATAGAAGGTTTAAGTAAGATCCAGAATCTCATAACATAGTACCTAAAATGTCTAGATTTTAATCACTCATCATACCAAGAAATAGGAAGATCTCAAAAGGAATGAAAAAGACAATCGATAGGTGCTGTATCAGTCAGCTAGAGCTACCATAACAAAATACTATAGACTGGGTGGCTAAAACAACAGAAATTTATTCTCTCATAGTTCTGGAGGCTGGAAGTCAGAGATGTCCATAGTTAGTTTCTGGTGAGAGGTCTCTTCCTGGCATGCAGGTGTCTACCATCTTGCTGTGTCTTCACACACTGGAGAGAGAACAACCAAGCTCTCTCATATCTATAAGAGGACTAATCTCATTATAAGGGTCCCGCCCTCATGTCCGCATTATAGGAGGTAATCCTATTTTCTCCCAAAGACCCCCCCATCTCCAAATATTGGGGATAAGAGCTTCGACATATGAATTTGGAGAAGACATAGTTCATAACAGATGCCAAAATCAAGAAAACAGAGATATTAGAAATATGCAATAGACTTTAAAGCTACCATGATAAAACTGCTTCAGTGAGCAATTAGAAACATACTTAAAACAAATGAAAAATAGAAAAAATTCCATCAAAGAAACAGAAGCTATAAAGAACTAAATGAAAATTTTAGAACTGAAAAAAATACAGTAAGCAAAGTTTTAAAACTCAATGGATGAAGTCAATAGCAAAATAGAGGAGACAGAAGAAAGAATAGTAAACTGGAAGATAGAACGATAGACATTACATTACCCAATCTGAATAACAGATAAAAAATAGACTTTAAAAAAATAGAGCCTCAGGGACCTGTGAGACTATAACAAAAGATCTAATATTCATGTTCTCGAAGTCCCAAGAAGGAGAAGAGAAAGTGGGCAGGACTAGAAGAACACTTGAAGAAAATAGCAGCAAACTCCTAAAATCTGACAAAATGCACAGATTCAAGAAGCTGAGTGAATATCAAACAGGATAAACCTAAGAAAGCCACACCAAGACACATCACAATCAACCTTTTGAAAACTAAATACAAAAGAACAAATCTTGAAAATGGCAAGAAAGAAATGATACCTTATCTGTAGGAGGCAAAAAATTTGAATTCCAGCAGATTTCTTATCAAAAACTAGGGAGGCCAGAAGGAAGTAGCACAGCATTTTTCAAGTAGTAAAAGAAAAGAAGTGTTAGAATTACAAATTCAACAAAAATGTCCTTTAAGAATAAAGCAGAAAACAAGATATCCTCAGATGAAGAAAACTAAGAATATATTGCCAGTAGATTTACCCTAAAATAATAGCAAAAGGAGATTCTCTAGAAATGATGAAATACAGAATCTAGGAATATCAAGAAGGAAGAAACAAGATGGTTGGAAAATATACGGATAAATGCAAAAGACTTTCATTACACTTCTGAGTTTTCAAATTTATGTCGATAGTGGAAGCAAAAATTATAACACTGTGATGTGGTTCTAAATGTACTAAAAGGAAATATTTAAGATAATTATAGTACAAATAGGGAGGGTAAAGGGACATAAAGTAAGGTTCCTATACGTCACTCCAACTGGTAAAATGACAACACAAGTAGACAATGACAACTTATAACTTATATGTAACCACTATAAGAGCTATACAAAAAGATATACTCAAAAACACTATAGATAAATCAAAATGGAATTCTAAAAATTATTCATGTAACCTATAAGAAGGCAGGAAAAAGTAAAAGAGAAATGAAAATAAAAACAGAAAATAAAATAAACAAAATAGCAGACTTAAGGCCAAAAATAACAGTAATTATCTGAAATGTAAATCTTTTAAATGTATCAATTAAAAGACAGAGATTAGCAGATTGGACTAACAAATATCACGCAACTATATGCTATCTACAAGAAACTCACTTCAAATATAACAATATAGGCATATTGAAAGTAAAAGGATTAAGGATCAAGTAGGGTGTTGAGTGTGCAGAAGGGAAAATATCAGAACATTTCTGTGCCCACAGTACAAGATAAGCAGAACCTCTTCTGCTAGAAATTAAGTGGCTTCATTCACAATCTAATGTGTCTAGTCCTTTCATTTACAAAAGTTGATTCACAATTGAGGACAATTTTGCCCCCACAGTGGACACTTGGTGATGTATGGAGACATTTTTGATTGTCATGATTGGGAGAATACGGCCACATCTAGTGGACAGAGGTCAAGGATGCTGCTAAACATCTTAAAACGCACAGGACAGCCCCCACAACAAAGAATTATCCAGGCCAAATGTCAACAGTGCTGAAGTTAAGAAACCCTGATTTAGAACATCAACATATTTAACTCTACACCAACACTTACACCTGCCCCTCCCAACTAGGACATCTCATTGATTACTAGTAATTTCAGTACAGGGGCTTTGCTACCAAGTAAAAGGAAGTAATTAACTATTCTAATTTAAAGACAGAAACCCGGCTGGGCGCACCGACTCACGCGTATAATCCCAATACTTTGGTAACCAAGGCTGAGGAGGGAGGATCGCTTGAGGCCAGGGGTTTGGAGACAAGCCTGGGCAACATACTGAGAATCCATCGCTACAAAAAAAAAAAGACAAAGATTTATAAATCCTTTCAGCTCCTGAAGATGAAAGGCTAAGATTACAGAAGATGAAAATAAAGCAAAATTAATTCAACCATACTTGATTCCCAATATACACGTGGACATGTGACAATACTCGATGTTGTGAATAACAAATGTAAGTACATACGCTGTCCTCAAAGAGCTTAATATTCTTGAGAAGACAAGACACATATACTTGGAAAAGTTATGCAAGATACGAGTACAAATGATTAATATGATTGAGAATAATGTACTTGAGTTGGCCCTTAAATAAAAGATTAAGAATGAATTTTAGAGCTGAAATCAGTTAACAATATCTAATTTAAATCTTTGTTTTACAAGTGAGGTAACTGAAACACAGAAAGACTAACTAATTTATTCAAATTACGACAGCAAATTACCGAGACTAGAACTCTAGTCTCCTGATTCCTCACCCTTTGCTGCTTCCTTTACAACGTACTGCCTTTGTGATTGCTGGAAAGGGAGGAATAAGCACAGAAGGCCCTGCATGGCTGTCAGTGAACATGTACATCGTATCATCATTGTGAACTAAAATAAAATCTTTCCATTGTCCAGTACAGGTAAAATGCATACATACATATATACGTAAAATTTTAAGCCCCCCAGCCAACTAAACGGACCCCCTCTTGGCCAAGGGGATCTCAGAAATACCCTAATGCTGAGTTGCTGGCCATGAGAAAGGCGGTCAGACATGACTCATCATGTCCCCCTCCCTTGAGATCCTTTGTGCTCATTAACAGGCCTAAGAATAGACAAAACAAAGCTTAAACCATACCTGCAGGTATACGTTTGGTGGCTAGTCTCTTTAACCAATTTGCAAATCAAAGAATATTTAAACCCACCTATAAACTGTAATTCTCCACTTAGAGATGTGCTGCCTTTTTAGGCCAAACCAATGTATGCCTTCCATGTATTGATTTATTACTTTATGTGTAATTCCTATCTCCCTGAAATGTATAAAACCAAACTGTAACCCAACCTCAGTGACTCCACTTGCTCAAGGCTTGTTGGGCATGGCTCTGGGTCATGGTCACACATATTCAGCTAGAATAAACCTCTTCAAATTATTTTACAGAGTTTGGGTTTTTCCATTGATATCATCATCATCATAGCTGACATTTGAGTGTTTAGTGAATATACCTGGGAGGACTCACATTAGGAAGTATCAAAAAGTGTCCTCACATCAGGAAGTACCAAAAAGTCACACTGAAAAGGAATAAGCACCTTGGGATGAAAAAGTAAGATAATAATATAATAACAATTTCAGTCTAAGTGTTCTAGAAATTACACGAGAAATAAAGGTAAGTGCTACAGGAATTTCAAAGAGGGTCAGATTGCAATGGCTTGAGGGTAGTTAAGGATGCCTTGGTGGAAGAGGTAGATTGGAGCTGAGCATTCTAGAGCCACAGGATTTAGAAGAAGATGAGACGATAATCTAGATAAGGAAGGCAGTATGGGACCCAGAGTTAAATAAACCAAGTAGATTTGGGGACAGTGAAGAAACAAAACTAGAGTAGAAAATGTAAGTAGAGAGGAACTGGGAAATAAGGCTAAAAAGGCAGGATAGGTCCAGATTGCTCAGGGCCCAAGGAGACTGAGTTTACTCTGACAAAGAGAAATCACTGCAGGTGCTTAAGAGAATAACTTGATCAAAGTTTTAGTAAGACTTCTTGGCAATGATGTAGAGAATGAATCGAGCCAGGAGAGGTATATGGAAAGGCACGGAGCTATTCATCTAATAAGAATAAAGAATAGCAATCCTTTACAATATATTTAGAGTATTACTATTACTTGGTAGATACCATGATAAAATGCATTTTCTCATTTAATTCTCACCACGACCCTATAAAAGAAGTTGTATTCATTTGTAAAAGAAAAAAGCAAACTCTTCCTTCCACTCTACTGTCACACACCACTCAACACACTTCTGACACCAGGTATGTGGGAGATCATCCCCAACACACCAAGCAATCAAGTCTGCAGTGGACACAAGCTGGGTATCCTCTAGCTCAATTCAATTCTGATTCTATCTACCTAGGGACAGGGTCAGATCCTGCAGGATGAGGGCTCAGTCCCCAAAGAATGTCCCCCTCTTCAAATGCCAGTTACAAGGATTAGGTTGTCACCTATACTTGTGATCATCTAGCTACAAAAATGGGGCTCCCAAGACCTCCTCCTTGGGTTCAATTAATTTGCTAGAGCAGCTCACGAAACTCACTTTACTTACATACCACTTATTGTAAAGGGTTTCACAAAGGATACAGATAGACAGATGGAAGGGATGCATGAAGCAAGACATGCGGAAGCGGGCATGAAGCTTCCATGCCCTCTCTGGGTGTTCCACCCTCGAGGAACCTCCATGTGTTCGGCTGTCAGGGGCTTACTGAACTCTGTCCTTTTGAGGTTTTATGGAAGTGTCATTGTGTAGGCACAATTAATTACATCATTGGTCACTGGCAATCAATTCAACTTGCAGCCCCTCTCCTCCCTGGAGGTCAGGGGGTGGAGTGTGCAGTTCTGAACCTCTAATCATGCTGTGGTCTTTCTGGTGACCAGTCCTAATCCTGCAGCCAGTCATCTCACTGGCATTCAAAAAGCATTTTTATCATTCCAGAGATTCCAAAGGTTTTAGGAGCTCTGTGCCAGGAAATCAGCACAAAGATTAAATATTAATACAGTTTATTATAAAACCACAATATCTCAATTACCATCCCCATTTTATAAGTGAGAAAGTTGAGTCAAAGAGAGGCTAAGGAACTTGCCCTTATCACAAACTAGGGAGTAGGAGCCAGAATTTGAGCTCAGATAATAAGACCATAATATAAGCCTATATTCTTACCTACTACCATATTAAACAAAGTTTATCGGAGGCCTTTGTTTGGACTAGCACTAGCACTAGGCCCCAAGAGACCAGACCAAACCAAAATGGAGTCACTTGTGTTAGCTGCCACATAATCAGACTAAACTCTGAAATGGGCCAGTTTTCCAAAAAGAGGAGATTCACATCAACCAATCAGGAGTCTAGTTTACCTAAGCGCATGATAAGGAAGTTCCCTCTGTTTTAACCCTACAAGGAAAGTACCTTAGAAACCCATCTTTTTTGTGTTCCATTTCTGCTTTCTTCAGCCCTTTTCTGTCCATAAAGCCAAGCTTCTCTGCTCAGCTCATCTGAATGCGGGGAACGTGGCCAGTGCTCCCCGCAAAAAGCCGGGTCCCTTTGGTAGAGTTGCAAGGGATAAGAAAATAATAGAGGAAAATGGAAAATGGAAGAAATAAAAGAATACACTGAGACAAAGATATAGTTTTATAAGTTTATATAGGTTATAGGCAAAGCGGGTAGCTCAGGGGGCTCTGGACCTCTCCGCTGGTCTCCAAAAAGAGCCCCGAATGAAGTCTTACATGGTAACTTATAGGGAATAGTAAATAATTGCCAGGGGTAACAGGTTTACATAACAACGGGTAGTTCCTCTCAGATTAACAGATTTTGAAGAGGCTTCTACGGGAGGCTTCTACAGATTCTTTAACAAATTCTGTCTAAGTGAGCAAAGGTTACAAAGTCTTTCGAAGGTTAACTTCTAAATTCTAAGGTAAGTTTATCATTTAACAGAAGGGGCAAACAGAGATGTATTGGCTCCATGTTTACTAGGTTATTGTGAATGGAGACAGGTAGTCTAGAGTGGTTTAAACAAGAGCTTTGCTTTAGCCATTCGGGAAGCTGTCTGCTGTCTGTTCCGGAGGGCACTCCATTGTCAGCTCTCAGCCCGTAGTTTTTAAACAGATTCACTTGTGCTTTACAAAGCAAATCCAAACCCTCAGGTCTGAGAAACGCGGCGCCTTGTGGGATACAGCCGCTACTGTCTTTCAGAGACCCTTCCGTGTGTAACAGCATTTGAAATGCAAACCGACACGTTCACACATTCCTTCAGGGCAAAGCTCTGCAAAACTCCTAAGACACATCCTGCCCCCAAACACATGTGATATTAATTCATGGAGTGACATCTGAACACTCATTCTATTTTACAGAATGAAGTGTTGCCAGATTCTAGAATCAGTAAAAGCCAATTAGATCTCTAAAATAAATTTGCTGTAATTTTATCTTTTGATAGTCATATCTTCCCATATTATGAAATATGTTACTGAAAGATTCCAAGAATGAAATAATTAAGGCTGAACTAGTAATTAGTAGTAAAAAGCAAATGGGAGAGAAATGAAGCTTTTACTAGGAAACAGCTGACAGAATTTAATGATTATTAGATATATGGGAATGAGAAAGAGTAAAAAATCATTTCTTAAGTGTTGAGAGCATAGGGAAATGTTAATATCACAGACAGAAATAGGGGAATCACAAGGGTGAAAAGATTGGTAATAAATATTTCAAATTTTTGCATTTGTTAAGATGAAATGATATCCACGTACAAATTCTAGCATGCAGCTAAAATAGATTTTAGAAACTCAGGAGAGGGTTAAGGATTGGAAGTACAGATCTTGAAATTACCCCACATAAAATGGATAGTGGAAGCAATAAAACTCTTAAGTTCTCCAAGGTTAAAAAAAGAAAAGGATCGATCCTTGGGCTATAGCAACAGCTGAGAAGCAGGAGAGAGGGAGGAGGAGAGCCAGGGCAAGTAGTCTCAGAGTTCAGCAGATGAGAGGTTCAAGGAGAGGGTAGTGAACAGGCTTTAGTACCACATAGGCTGCCTTCTCTTTTCACTCTATACTCTCTCCCTGGAAGACTTCATTCTCGCCCATATGCAAATGAGTCACATGTCCAAATGACCAGGCCATACACTTCATCTAAGCTCCATACTCAGATTTCCAACTGCCTGCTTTTATCACCATCTGGATGTCTCAAGGGCATCTCAAATTCAAGATACCCAAAATCTAATTCTGCCTCTCAAAACATGGTTTTCTTCCAGTATTCCCTATCTCAGAAAACAGCATCTAGTTGCACAAACAAGAAACCTATGAATAATCCACAGCCTGCCTATCTCTCATCTCTCAACCCCAGCCAATCCATGCTCAAGGTATCATGGGTTTTAGCCACTAAATATCACTGTCCCCTTCTTGCCATCTGGCTATTACCATTCTAGCCTAAGTTACCACCATCTTCCACCTAGAAGGCTGTAACTGACTCCCATTGGGACCTCCCATGTAATCTCACCCTCATCAAATCCATTCTCCTCAATGCAGCTAAGAGGACAATTTCAAATGCAAACCTGAGTATGTCACATATATCCTAACCCTACTTAAAATACTTGTTTCCACAGCTCTTAGGGCAAAGGTCAAATCTCTTGCCTTGGCCTCTATGACCTACATGACTGGCCCTTGCCTATCTGTCAGTCTCATCTCTACCACCTGTCTCTTTGCTAGTCTTCTTTCAGTTTCTTGAATATTCTAGGTTTCCACCACCATAGACCTTTGCATATGCTTTTCCCTCTCCCACGAAAACTCCTTTCACCACCATCTCTACCCTCTACATCCTTTCATCTACTTATCCTCCAACTCTTGGTTCAGTGTACTATGTCAAATCTTCCTATTATTAGATGTTCTCATTGAGCCATATTCCTCTCCTCAGCACTGAACACAACTTTAATTTTATAATACCGCTGACCCCTGAACAACACGAGTTTGAACCTTGTGGATACACTTATACATGGATTCTTTACAATCAAAGGCAGATCAAAAATATAGCATTCAAGGGATATAAAACTGAGTATACGGAGAGCCGGCTTTTTGTATAGGTGGGTTCTGCAGGGCCGACTTCAGGACTTGAGTACGTGTGGATTTTGGCATATGTGGGGGTCCTGGAATCATTCCTTTGTGTCTTACTGAGGGACGCCTATAATTTGTAATTGTTTGATCAATGTCAATTTCTCCTATCAGACTAGAAGCTCCACAGGGCAGAGACTGTGTCTTTTCATTTATTACTGAATCACCAACACATAACACAGTACCCAACATAGGTATTCAATAAATACTTACCAAATTGATTATCAAATATTCTTTTTAAAAGTGAAAAAGGGCCAGGCATGGTGGCTCATGTCTGTAATCCCAGCACTTTGGGAGACCAAGGTAGAAGGATTGCTTGAGCTCAGGAGTTCAAGACCAGCCTGAGCAAAAGTGAGACCCTGTCTCTACTAACAGTAGAAAAAAAAAATTAGCCAGGCACGGTGGCACATACCTGTAGTCCCAGCTATGTGGGAGGCTGAGGCAGGAGAATCGATTGAGCCCCAGGACTGTGAGGTTGCTGTGATGACACCTGCACTGTACCCAGGGCAACAGAGTGAGACCCTGTCTCTAAATAAATAAATAAGTAAATACGAATGAGGACCAAGCAGGACAATTGGTGTTGCCTATTAAGAAGATCACCGACAAACTTTGAAAGTATAGGTTGCATATACTGATAAGGGCAGAATCCAGAAGGAAGGACTCAAGGAGCAACTGAGCAGTGAAAACAGGGGAGAGGATGGACTAAAAGGCTGACACAGGGAGCGGCAATGTCGAGAGAAAGCTGCTTACTCTCATTTTGCTATTCATTATGCCACCATTATTGTTCTCGCAGTACTGGGAAGGCAAAGATGGAAGAATTGAAAAATGTTAGAGACAGGATACAATAAGTCAGATGAGAGGACTACCACTGAAGGAGTTTGTCTGAAAATGTCAACAAAAAGATGAAGTAAGCAAAGATAACATAAAGGAGTGGTTAACTAAAACGTGCCAACATAACCAGTTGAAAGTATTATTTGAATTCATAGATAAAGATGCTGATGGGTTAATAAACCCACTACACCTACGTAGAGAAAGCATGTGGAAGAGAGCTGTGTTGCAGTCAAATGTTAAACTACACCACTCAGATGGAATCGGCAAAATCCCGACTATAGGAAACTTTATAGGACCCAACAACCTAGTTCCTTCAGCAAATAAATTGCAAGGGAAACAACGGAGGAGGAATTTAAAGAATAAAAGAAACTTAAAAAACACCAACCAATCACAACATGTGGATTTGACTGGCTCCTAGTTCAAGCAAGTGAACTAAAAAATTAAAAAACACAAAGATCAGCAAACAAGCAGAAAATTGAACAATGGATATTTGATGATAGTGACGAAATACATTAAGTACTTTAGGTGTGATAACAGTATTATGGTTATGCTTTTAAAAGATCCTTTATTTTCTAGAGATAACATAATATTTATAGATTTCAGAAGCCTGATATTTGCTTCAAAATAACAGAAGAGGAGGTACGCAAGTAGTGATGTAGAAGCAACAAGATTGGTCATGAGCTAATAATTCCTGGAGCTGGGTGTTGAATTCATTGGGTTTCATTTCATTTTGTAGTTTTCGAATATGTTTGAAATTTTCCATAACAAATTTTTTTTTTTTTTTTGAGACAGAGTCTCACTCTCTTGCCTGGGGCGAGTGCCGTGGCGTCAGCCTAGCTCACAGCAACCTCAAACTCCTGGGCTCGAGCAATCCTACCGTCTCAGCCTCCCGAGTAGCTGGGACTGCAGGCATGCGCCACCATGCCTGGCTAATTTTTTCTATATATATTTTTAGCTGTCCAATTAATTTCTTTCTATTTTTGGTAGAGACGGGGTCTCGCTCTTGCTCAGGCTGATCTCCAACTCCCGAGCTCAGGATGATCCGCCCGCCTCGGCCTCCCAGAGTGCTAGGATTACAGGCGTGAGCCACCGCGCCCGGCCTTCCATAATAAATTTTTAAAAGGTAAGATTTGGTTTGCAAGAATAGGATTTTCTTCCATATACTGTATTTTAGATGGCCTTGGTTACGGTTTCTTGACCGGAGTTTAGTTAATTTCAGGGAACCATGAGGATTATTAAACCAGATCTAAGTAAAATTGGACTAAGTGATCCACCAAAAAACTAGGGTTGGGTAGAACAGAAGATAACACTGGTTGGGTGTGGTGGCTCACGCCTGTAATCTAGTACCCTGGGAGGCCCAGGTGGGAGGCCCAGGTCGGAGGACTACTTTGAGGCCAGGAGTTCAAGACCAGCCTGAGCAACATAGCGAGACCCCTTCTCTATAAAAAATAGAAAAATTAGCTGGACATGGTGGCACGGGCCTGTAGTCCCAGCTACTCTGGAGGCTGAGATAGGAGGATCACTGAAGCCCAGGAGTTTGAGGCTACAGTGAGCTGTGATCACGCCACTGTACTCTATCCCTGGCAACAGAGCAAGATCCTGTCTTTAAAAAAAAGAACACAAGGTAATAACACTTGAGGCCATAGAGGGTGGGCTTCTCTGGCTAGCTAAGCTAACTCAGCTACTCTGGAGGATTCCTGTGAGGTGAGAAACCCCACACAGCACAGCTGGATGAAGCCCCAGCCCCCAGGATGGTACTGCTAAGGTATCTCTGATGAAACTATGACCAGGTGGGTACGTGTTACTGCCAAACACAACAAGAGACCCTTGCCTGCAACATCATGGCAGGACAGGAAGAGTCCTTTGAGGGAACAAGCCAGCACCTATGAAAGCATAAACAAGTTGAAACCAACAGGCTCTCCCTAAAAATGAAGCACCCCAAGCAAAACATAAAAAGAAAAAAAAGAGTACTTAAATGAAGATGTGAATGGATTCACGGAATACCTAAGAACTCACAGATGGTTCACAATGAGGAGATTATAGCAACAGACATTCAGGAAGTAAGGGAAGAAACTGTAGTTGCATCAAAGAAAGATAGTTGACAGGAAGGAAGACGATTAAAAAGACAAGCAGCAAAGAAAAATGCAACGGTATGTTTCCATTGTAGAAAACCTGGTCATGGAGTTGCAGATTGCCCAGCCACCCCTAAAAATCAGGATATAGGCACTGGAATATGTTACCGGTGTGGAGCATGAAATAAACAAGCGTAAGGCCAAAGTAGACCCAGCTGTTGGTGAATTTCCTTTTGCAAAATGTTTTCTTTGTGGGGAAATGGGACAGCTGTCTAGCTCTTGTCCTGATAATCCCAAAGGACTCTATGCTGATGGTGGTGGTTGCTAACTTTGTGGCTCTGTGGAACATTTTAAGAAAGATAGCCCTGAAAGTCAGAATACAGACAGAATGGTCACAGTTGGTCACTGGGCAAGGGGAATGAGTGCAGACTATGAAGAGTTTTGGATGCACCTAAACCACAGAAACTCAAAACAAAGATACCTCCGATTGTTAATTTTTGATAATGACTAGCACTATTGTTAGCTAGCACTGCATTGTTACTTTCTAAACTGGGCCTACTTCACTCATAAGAGCTAGATTTCCTTGGAGCCAAGCCTATTATTATAGATATCAGTATGTTCTGGGGAGTGTCAAAAACAGTTTTCTGCATTCTGCCATCAAAGAGTACTTCTGCCACTGTTTGGAGAAAATCACTGAAGAAAAAAGAATGAGATGATTAAATTGGATTTTATAAAATAATATATTTTTAACAGAACTTAGACATATCTAAGTGGTTATATACCTGATTGCAACAATCATCTTTTTTAAAAGCAAAAATTTGCATAAATGCAAACCACCCCAAACAAAGGGTACTGCTTATTTTTGGGAATGAATTTTTGGTTATATTGTTTTCTTGGTTCAAAGTATCAATTTATTATTACAGTAGAAATGTATAAGTTGCCACAAAGTTTATATTTTTTTAAATATTGAATAAAAACACACTTGCTATTTAAAAAAGATAACACTTGAAATGCGAAATGTGACAGGAGTAGACCTTCAAATTGCTACCTAGTAAAGGTTTTGAAAGATCAAAATTTAACATAAACGACGACAGGAAACTAATTGGCGGGTGCGTAAGAAGTATGCTGACTGTCCAAAGCCCTGGGTAAGAAAAATGACTCCATCTACTCTTCTGCCCCGAAGACAGACTGGAGATTCGATGCCAAAGAAAAAAGTCATGCAGGTATAAAATGACCAAACCTGAACGTGGAATATTTGTTCCTAACGAAGGAAATGAGTAAGTGCACTAAAATAGTGTTACGGTATTGCAGATCTAGGGGTACAGTCATTCAGATCTCCACAACCTACCTCTGTCGTCTTCTCTTCTCCTTTGTTCAATTCCGTTTCCTTCCTCCCACAAATCTGAAGTGCCTTAAAGGTTGGAAAGACCCTGAGACAACGGGGGAAGAGGAAGAGGTAAGATAAAGTGTTTGGAGGAAAAGGATTAAACACTATTTTCCCCTCCCACTGAATGCTGAATTGAAGAAATGGTGTAAACTGGACTTGATAACCTGCACCTGCTTATTTGTGTAAGGTAAACAACGCGCAGAACTTGCAGGACAAGTTGTTTAGACGCCTTTGCACGGCAACGACCAGGCTGCTCAACTGCGGGGCCTCTGCTTTCTTTCACGGAGCTCATTCTCAGCAATCCCCAAAGCACTAGATATTTTTTAAACAGGTACATACACAAAAACAATTAAGGGGCCGGGCGCGGTGGCTCACGCCTGTAATCCTAGCACTCTGTGAGGCCGAGGCGGGTGGATCCTTTGAGCTCAGGAGTTCAAGACCAGCCTGAGCAAGAGTGAGACCCCATCACTACTAAAAATACAAAGAAATTAGCTGGACAACTAAAAATATACAGAAAAAATTAACCAGGCATGGTGGCGCATTCCTGTAGTCCCAGCTACTTGGAAGGCTAAGGCAGTAGGATCGATTGAGCCCAGGACTTTGAGGTTGCTGTGAGCTATGATGACGCCACAGCATTCTAGCCCGGGCAACAGAGTGAGATTCTGTCTCAAAAAAAAAAAAAAAAAATGTTTAAGAGTAAGGCCATGCAAAGGCACAGGAGGGCACCGTCCAGGGGCAAACAGCAGGCAGCTGCAGCGCAGTTAAGCGGGGTAACGTGCGGAAACTGCGGTCGGGGACACGGCAATGGCTCAAACCAGAGAGCCCCGGAAGCCGTGGAGAGGAAACCAAAGGACGCGACGCGCGGGTATCGGGCCCCGGCGCAAGTCCCCCGCCACGAGCCGGACAGCCGAGAGGGGCCCGACGCCGCCCGGACCCGCAGCAGCGGGAGTTGGGCCGGGCGGAGGCCGACTCCGCTGAGGCGGACGGAACGTCAAGACAGCCTCTCCAGAAACGCCGCTCCCTCACCGTCAGCCGAGAATTTACAGGCCTCTGCCCGCCCCGGGGACCGGACCTCCGCGCCAGACTTCACAGAAGGCCGCGCCGCGCCCACTGCGAATCGCGCGCTCGGCAGGGCGGGTTGGGCACTCCCAACTCCACGCCCAACTCCCGGGCTTCCTCCCGCCTGTAGGGAGGGGCAAGAGAAAACGTTCGCCAATCAGAATGCAGACGTGGAGGACGTTGTCCTCAGGACCAATGAGAGGGTGCGAGGGCGGGGCCAAGGGCGCCCGTTCGCCCGTGGGATTTAAACCTCGGAGGCCCGACGGTTGACGGCGCGGCGGGCGCGGTGGCCGGCTGTGCGCCTGCGCTAACTGCGGAACACCCCCCCCCCCCCCCAACCGAAGCCTGCGGTGTCCGGCTAGCAGCGCGGTGGGACTCGGGCGGCGAGCGGACCTCGGCTCGGAGGGTGAGCGGGGCGAGGGGCGGGGCGGACGCCGGGGGTGCGGGCCCGCTACTGCGGGAGGCCGTGCTCCTGTCCCCGCCGGCACAGCGCAGCGCGGGGCCCTCCCGGGTTTCGGGGTCCTCCCGGGTTTTGGGGTCCTCCCGGGCGCGCCGTGCGAGCTGCGGGGCGCCCTGGGAGACCGGGCCGGTGCCCAGGGAGGCGGCCGGGCGGTGCGACCGTGCTCTGCTGTTCCCGGGAGAGGAAAGTTACACCTTTTGTGGGTGTAACCGTGCGAGGCGTTCACCTACCCCAAATGAAAATAAGCCTTACTTTTGTTGCTAAAATTATACAATCTTATGAATAACGCAAATGAAAACATCAAGATGGACTTTTAGAATGTTAAGATTTTTTAGTATCCAGTGCTGCTGAGAGCGTGAAGAAATAAACTCCCTTGCAGTCTGTGTTGGTGGTAATCAGTTTTTCTAGAGGGCAAAGAGACAAGTTGGACAAGAATGCAAACGTAATTCCATCACCCACAAAACTGTCGAGACGCTGTTCACATTTGGGTTTACTTAAGATATATTCATTAGGAATATATACATTATATTTACATGATTATCCTTATAAAGTATGTTTAATATAGTATATTGGGAATGTAATAAAGCATGTTAAATATGTCAGTTAAAAAGCAGATTGTGCCTTATGCAGTCGGTAATATATTGGGAACACATTTCTATGCCAAATGTAGATATGTATTACCATTTTTAATGGATGCATGGTATTTTTTGCTATGGCTGTATTGTACCACATTATTTAACCAATTACCTACTGATGTATATGTTTGCAATTTCATGGTCAAAATAGTGTGATAGTGGTCACTTTTACATACACATGCCTGCATTCTTGTCCAACTTATCTCCTTAGAATAAATTCCTAGGAGTGGATTATGACTTGGAAAGTATGGCACAATTTAAATTTTCATTCGTAATGCCAAACTGCCCTCTGGAAAAATTGATTACCGCAAACACAGTGTTAGGGTGCTTATCACTTCACACTCTCACCACCACTGGCTATTGAAAAATCTTACCAATCTAAAAGGATATCTTAATGTTATTTGCATTATTAATGAGATTAAATGTTTTCTGTGTTTATTATTTCTTTGGTAAATCATCTGTTATTTCACTATTATTTTACCGATGTGTGTCCTTTTAATAGCTTTCTAAGAGAAATTCGAATTAGTCATTTTAAAACTTGTTACAAGTATTTCTCCCAGTTTGTTGTCTCTTTAACCTTGGTTTTAGTGTTGTTTGCCTTTATGTAGGCTGCTCTGTTTTAACACCGCAATTCTTTAAGAAGCTGCATGCTTACCTCACCAGAAGTAGAGAAATTTGTTGTAATTCTGCAATAGCATCTCTCTAATGGTTAGAATCTAACTACTGACCCAGCCCCCTATGCCAATTTGAAATCCCCTCTCTTCCACCCTCAAAATCCTTTCAATTTTAACAAGCTAAACCTAGGACACTGAGTCCCTTAAGATTTTTGAAGAGAAGATATTGTTGGGCATTTTGTCCAGTATTTTCTGTATGTATCTACAGAAAGACACGTTGTCTAGCTGCTATGTGAAAGTTTCCCTAAAGAGAATAGACAGGTCTTTGTATTAGAAAGAAAAAGCACTGACAGTTGCCTTTATATTTTACTATTTGCAAACATCATCTTCATGTGTTCAAGGAAAGAAATGGGCGTGTGACATAATTTAAATGCAAAGGAAATAATACATTAATCACTGTATAGTATAGCACACATACCATTAAAAAAACTTGTTTGGCTTTAGTGTCAAAAATCCTCCAAGCCCAGATAGAGTTCCACAAAGCATTATTATTTTTTTATGTATATATGCATAATCTCATTTAAATTCACCACAATTGAAATAATTCCATTTTTAAAATAGAGAAAGATCCAAGCCCTATTTTACTTTCTTCTAACATTTATTTATTTCCTCCCATGGGACTTTTGAATTTGTACAAACACTGCCTCAGCAAATAATTTTACAGAGTTACATTTGGGCTTCTTATTGCTCCACCTATGATGACTGTCTTGACTTTTTCTGTGGTAACTACCAAAAATGAAGTCACTAAATCCTTACTCTCCTAGATCTAATAGTATAATCAACCTTGAATGGATTTACTTAAGATCTGAAACCATGATCTTTTAACTCCTTTGCTTCTACTGAATCTCCTATGCCTTTTAGTTCTTTTTCCACGTATCACTGCTTTAGAGTTGATTTTTTAAAAATAAGGAATGATTTCTCAAACTCTGTTCTTATTTTCGGTTTTTTTTTTTTTAACCTTAATGCTAATGCCAATCAAGGTACATTGAAATAAGGTAAGAAATTGAAAAAAAAATAACTTTGGTTTGTACTTATATATTTAAGTAGAGGATCTTTACATCAAAATTAAAGGACAAAGCAATCACATTTTAAGAAAACTTGGAGCATTATGACGTGTTTGGTAGATAGATCCCAAAAAGCAGTGATTCAAAATCCAGAAGACCTGGATCATATACAGTTGGCTATTTTGAATAAATTTTAAATCATTTTGTACCACTATTTACCCATCTCTAAAATGGGGATATTTTCTGGTTTCCTCTCTTCTGGGATGTAAAAGCTATTACCATGTGCCTCCTTACTCTTCAATATACCACAAGGTCACCACTCTTTTTGTATGCTATTTTACTTTCTAAACCTGGAACTCTTTGAGCAAAGTCTTATTTCTGTGGTCTACCCCTCTACTGAGCTTCTATAGCACTTTTACAGCATCGGCTTATATTTATATATTAGTAATGTTTCTAATTATCCTATGTGTTAGTTATATTTAAACTATGAGCTTGAGGATAGAAACCGTATTTGTATATCTGGAATCTTGAACATAGGTAGGAACAAACTAATTACTGGTTGGTAGATAGAACTTTGGATCTCTTAAACATGGCAGAATTATGAATGTGGGATAACACTGCAGTAATGAAAATTATTATTGAGTTAGAATGTCTGAGTTCATTTGCTTTGGGCTTATTTTTACTGTTACAAAAGATAATGTATTATTTGCTCTTTTGAATAAATACAAGTAATATTTTGAGGGTTACTTATCAACTTTGCTTGGAGAACAAGCAAAGCCCCTCCTCATTTTCCTATCTCAGTGTGTAGTACTACCAGCCACTCGTTTGCTCAGATCTGAAATCTCGGAGTTATCCTGAATGCCTCCCTACTTATGAATGGCACATTGACTTACCCAGAGTCCTGTTGTTTCTGCTTCCTTAATTTGAAATTCACCTACTTCTCTCCATTCCCCTTACTACAAATCTATTCTAGGCCATTATCATCGATTGCCTTGATTATTCCTACAGCCTCCTAATTGGTCCCACTGCCTTCATTCTTTTCCCTCTTCCAAGCCACGGTATACCCAGAGCAATAATTTTGCTACACAGTTCTATCCAGCATTTAAATTTTTTTCAGTGGCCCCTCAAGATAAAATCTTAGCTTTTTAAGGAAGGCCTACAAGGCTCTACAGATGTGACCAACCCTTGCTTACCTTTTTAAACTATGCTCTTGTCCCTCTCAAGCCACACTGAAGTTGCCTGAATGCATATGCTGTAATCTCTAACCCTTTACACAAACTGCATCTTCTGTCTTAGACACACAGCTCTAATTCTTAATCCTCACTTTAACTGGCTCCCACTTGTTCTGCAAGATTTAGCTTGAATATCTCATCTTTATAAGAACTTTCCTTAAACTACTAGACCAGGGTAGGCAAACACTGTGGCCTACAAGCTAAGAATGTTTTTTTACATTTGTGAAGGGTTTTTAAAAACAGAGACCATTTGTGATTCAGAGCCTAAAATATTTACTCTGTTCCTTCACAGAAAACATTTACCAACCTCTGCACTAGGTTTATATGCTTCATAAGGAAAGGTGCTGTGTCTTATTTGGTTAGGTAACTTCGAGCTAGCATCATGCCTGCCACTTAATCAATTTTTCCAATCCTTAATTGATTGAAATTAATATTTTTAAATTAGAAAATAAGACACTCAGGTGAAGCTCTTTATGAGAATTCAGATGAGTAATGAATAATTCATTTGCTTTGAAAAAGAACAGCACAACAAATTAGACATTTGCAGTATTAGGCTTTGATGAATTTGAACACAAGGCACAGATTTCCAGGTATACATAAATAAGTACATCTCCATTTTACAATTGCTTTTTGCTTCTTTCATCTCTTAATCCTTTTAGACAAGGATGAGATAACGTTTGAACTCTTTCTTGTTAAAGCAAAATCTTCCTTAATAGGACCTTAAAGTCTTAGCTGATCATCTGAATTTCTAGTACTTCTTACAGTAAATATTTTTTTTGTATTTCTTTTCTACCCACCTACCACTAGTTGGTTGTTGGTTCTTAGATCCTGGTAAGTTGTTTGTGGTTAAGTGATGTTTTTTATTCCCGTATCAACACAGACCCTCTTTGTTGGTGTCTCCAAAATAGTATTCTCTTCCTCCAGTGTGTCATTACAGTCCCTTTTGGCTTTTATTTCTTCCTCATGGAATAAATGTGGGTGCTCGATGCGTCCCCTACGTACAAAATGCTGGATCCGGGATTCCAGTCCTTGGCATTTAGGACGATCCATCAGGGGCTTATATGTGCGCATTTTCACTCCTTCTACAAAGGCACTGGTCTGCTTTATGACAGAGGGCTTAACATTTCTCCATTCTATCATTCCATCCATCTTTGGTCCTGTTCCACAGGGTATTGCAACAGAGTCCAGTCCTTGTAGCATACTGTACAACATGTGAGTTTTGACAGCATGGTCAGCCCATAACTGTTGGAGATGGGTAACATTGAACTCCTGAACCTCTGGGTCATAGATCCACTCAATATTTTCAAACTTACAGTCATACAAGACTAGAGGAAATTCTATAGCCATACTGGAGAAAGAGGGAGAAGAAACAGAGTATGAGAATACACAGCAGCCATCCAACAATTCTTAAACTGAGGGTTAGCTGGGTTAAGGGGAATGGGCAGGGGGAGGGCGTTGATGTCAATATTGAATATCCTTGACAATAGCTAAGAAAATACACCACCATCCCTAACCTTTAACAACTTTGTCATAATTGCTAAAAATGTAACAAAACAGATTAACTTGATCTGTATATGTTAATGTCAATGGTAACAATTCACCTAGATGTGAGTTGACATGGCTTCATCATACCACTTGATATTTTTCCAAATTTGTTAATGGCATTTCAATTTTGTATAGTATGAGGAAAAACTGTATTTCGTACCTTAGGAATGAATTACTGGTATCTATCTGACCTCAGCCTATCCAAAAGGCAAATCTTGACTATTCTGCCTTGCCTACCATTTCAGAAACTGGAAATTATGAAAGATTCAAAGTGCAGCAGTGTGACTACTCAGTAATACAAAATAAACAAGATTTAATAATGAATATGTTCATTTTTTAATTTTACCAGAACCTAACAATAATTTTGCTTAACATAAATTCAGAAACAAAGATGTGGAAAATGAATGTCCTTTTACTTAAGAAGCCCAGTCCAAACACCTGTTTCCTTACTAATGGTATAGAACAAAAAATTAGAAGATATTGCTCACTCCTACATGCACATGTTCTTAACATTCCACAAGTTAGATTAAAGCTTTATGAAGGCAGAATGAGTGACAGTTATTTATACAATCATTGGGGAGAGGAAGGTTGCTATATTGTTTCTTAACTTACCTATATTGAGGTTTCTGGGGATTTTTCTCTATGTTCAGCAGCTCATCAATAATCTCTGGCTTCTCCATTCCTTGGCCAATCAGAAAGAGGATAGCCATCATACAGCGGACTTGATGATAAAGGAACGCCTGGCCAGTCACTTCAAATTGACATAACTGAAAAGGTTCTTGCCATCTTTCCTCACCCAGGCTCTGGCCCACTAGCTGTACTTGAGCAGACAGAATAGTCCTCTGAAAGTTAATCACTCCATTGGCTACATCCATTTTACACAAGTTCCTGAAATCATGGGTGCCAACATACTTTTGAGCTGCACGATTCATGGTTTCAATATCTAAATCAGCATGAGGGAAAAAATAGCGGTAAGTCCGCTCAAGACAGCTAAACCTAGCACTGAAGCTAGGTTCTACAGGGGCCCAGGCCAGTATACGGATGTCTGGAGGGAGTACCCGATTGAGAATGTGGGTATATCGGATCTCTTTTGCAGCATTGCTAGCTTCATCTTTTAAATAAAAATCCTCTGAATCTCTGCCCCTTGGAAACTGAGAACGAAGGTCAAGAGAAATCACCTGTGGAATTAGAGAAAGACACTGTATTTTAGAGATACAAATAATCGAATTAGAGAAAGACACTGTATTTTAGAGATACAAATAATCTCAGTACACAGTATGTATACCTAGAATATCCTGGTATTGCTTGCTTTGAGAAACAGTATACTTACTGGCCCTTACCTGTCCAAAGGCACTAACTCCTTTGTCTGTTCGCCCACATCGGTGATAGTTGGATGTCTGTCTGCTTTCTACTAGTCGAGTCTTGGTTAGAGCCTCAAACAGTTTCTCTTCAATGGTATTATTTGTGTTTTCCTGACTAGCAAAGCCCTGGTATCCCCAGCCAAGATAGGCTATTTTTAGGGCTATATGTCTTTGGCCATGAGCTCTGAAATCAAATGCACGCTTAGCTTTTCCGCCTCCTGATGAATTTTCTCTAACATTTGAGTCCTTGGTGTTGGCCTGTTCCTTTTTAAGTCTCTGTACCTCCTGCTCCAGTTCTTGTACTCTTTTTAGTAGTTTCTTGGTTTGGTTTCCATCTCTGTCATTTTCAGCCATGATATGACAACCCCAGGAATAAAGGAATCACATAGGTCCACCCTAACTGAAAAGAGAGCAAGGAGATACAACAGTTTCAGTGCAAGATTTAATTTAATGCCCAAAGAATATACTTTTGTTTGTCCAGGGAATATAAACATTAGGTTAATTATTATGGATTGATTATCCACAGATATTATTCTTTTCCATCCTATCTGGTCAATTCACAGGGGAAAAGAGAAAAAAAATTCAACTATCATACTTAAGGTTTCTTTAAAGTAGTCAAAATTGGGGAAAAGTGTCTGTAGATTTCATTTCTCTATTCTTCATTAACCAAGATGATTAAGGACTGATGTTTTTCTAATCATAAGATTATGGACTACTTATGTCTACTCTGAGTTTCCATTGCTTTCCATTATTTCAGATAAAATAAGTAGCTTGTATGTTCTGTCATCTATTATTCAGTTCTGTCTTAAAGGTGGTGCAATAGAAGCTAGCCTAATTGAAGAAGCTTATTAGTGATTATATTTCACATCGAAAGTAGAACCTGGAGACAAGATTTTCTCACTTTAAGCAGTTTTGATGGCAGAAAAAAGGTAATTAAGCACCATTTTTTTAAAAGCTAAATTTAATGCATGATCTGATAAAAGATTTCTGTACCTCTAACAATTACAAGAGTCAGTCTGATGTAATTTAGATGTCACTGTTGAAATTCCTAGTGAATTTCAGTAATCTGAGGACAACTGTACTACATCCTTAAAATCGGGACAGTCCTAGACAATCTATGGCTGATGGTTACTTTAGTTACAGAAGATCATCTCCCTATCTGTTTTACGGCTAAGTTCTAAGTCTAGGTAGCCCATTCAGTTTTTGCCCTTTGAGTATCTGTGTCTATGATATGTAGATTAAAAGTTTAAATGTAAAAAATGAAACTATAAAAATACTAGAAAAAAACATGGAACTTTTAAATCTTGGAGTATGAATGGCATTTCTAATTAAAACACTCTAAAAACCCAGAAACAACCGAAAATCAAAAAATGTAACTATACCTAAAAATCAAAATTTCTACCAGCAAAAAAAATAAATAAATAAAAATCAAAAGGTAAACAAACTGGGAAGAAAACGGAATGATGGTAAAGGGCTAACTTCCTTAACATGTAAGAATTTCATGAATATATAAATCAGTTTTAATGAAAAGATCAGTAAGAAAAAGCCCAATAACCTGAGAGGTAAATGGGCAAAGACCAAGCATTTCAAACACAAAGTAAAAAGCTTATAAATATGTTTTTTAGATGCTCCATTTTACTCAATTTGAGTAAGTGCAAATATATATGAGAACTATTTTTCACAGAACTGACTGCAAAGACTAGAAAGTTTGATAGTACACCACTCTGGTGAGGAAGTAGAGAAACAAGCTCTGTTAACACACTGTTGGTACAACTGTAGGTAAGCATTTTGCCAACAGCTGTCAAAATTGAATACACACATACCTTTTGACCCACCCATTCCATGTCCAGAAATTTAACCTACAAAAATGTTGCATGGGTGTTTAAAAATTTACATATTCATTGCAACATTAATTTTTAACAAATGACTAAACCTAAATCACATAAATAAAGGAATGGTTGAATAAACTGTGGTATATTCATACATTGGAATTTTATGCAACTTTAAAGAAAATGAAGTAAGTCTACATGTGCTGATATAGCTGGATCACCAAGGTTATCTTTAAGGTTCTGAAGAGTTTGTGTTCTATGCTCCTTTATGCACATGAATATGAAAAACTTCTGGAGAGATCATAAGAAACTGCCTTTGAGAGTGAAACCTGGTGGGGAGGGAAAATCCTTGCTTAAAATTATTAAGTGCATGTATTAGCTTTTTAGTTTAAAAAGAAAAATAGGGACACGGGAAATAGTGGGCAATAGGTCCTTCCTTAGATCAAGTCAGGAAACTAGCACTGGGTATTGGTCTGGTTGACTTGGGTACTTAGTTATTTCAATGACAAAGGTACTAGAATGAACAGGTTTATCTTGGCAACAGAAGATGTGTTAAAATTACTTAAGCATAGGGAGTATATATATGTATACAGGTTATATGTGCGTGTGTGTATGAGAGCACAATACCACTTTTGTGGTGTTTTTTTAGATTAAATCACTCTTTTGATTAAAAGCAAAGACTCATTTTGAAGCCAGATTGCCTGAGTTAGAATTCCAGTTCTACCACTTAATAGCTGAGTAACCTTGGGCAAATTATTTAACTTCTCTGTGCCTCATGTTATTCATCTGTGAAAAGGAGATAATCTCACACCTGTGAGGATTACATGAAGAAATGTGAAGTATACAGAACAATGGCACCCTCCATGTACCTGCTACATAATGTACATTAAGTAGTATGCCCCATATAATGTAGTCTCATATGCCTACCAGAACTCGCCTGTCCTATCCTAGGAGCTACTAAAGGTGGCAAGGCAGTAGAAACTGTGAGTGAGTAAGAGAGTGGAAATGAAAACAGGTAAGAACTAAGTTATTGCCCCTGCAAACTGTTCTGATACTGCACTGTACTGATCTCTCTCTTATTATAATTATTGAATTTATGATTGACTTAGCCATTCTTTCTCCATTTGAATGCTATAAAATGGAGACAAGGAAATGAACAATTTATGAGCTGGGAATTTATTGTACAACTGACCAATGTTATCTCTTGCAGAAGGTCCTATGGGGAAGCAATGGAGGAACTCAAGGGACCTGATGGACAAAAATGGGCCAATATGGATCCAGAAGAACGAATGTTGGCAGCTGCTACAACCTTTACTCACATCTGTGCAGGGGAGGGTGAGGGAAATGTCAGGAGAGAAGCCCAATCTATCCAGTATGATCCCTACAGTAAAGCTTCAGTAACCCCAGGGAAGCGACCTGCTCTTCCTGTGCAACTGCAGTATCCACATGTAAAAAGTAATGTCACTTCAGAAATAGTCTCTGAGGCCTCCCAAAGATTCCGAAAGCCAGTGATGAAGAGAAAGGTGCTGCGTAGAAAGCCAGGTGGGGAAGTATTAGTGACAGATGAGTCCATTGTCAGTGAATCAGAATCTGGTACAGAAAGTGATCCGGATCTCTGGGACCTAAGACAAAGGCTGATGAATCTGCAGTTCCAAGAAGACAAGGAATCCCCAGTTGATAGTTCACAAAGATTTAGTCTACCACATGAATACCAAGGAATTTCTCAAGATCAGCTCATTTGCTATTTACGAAGAGAAGGAACGGGCCCTCCAGCTTATGAACAGGACCTGATGGTTGCCAGCAGACCCAAGTCCTTTATTCTCCCAAGGCTGGACCAGTTAAGCCGAAACCGGGGCAAGGTAGACCGGGTAGCCCGATATTTTCAGTATAAACGGGATTGGGACTCAATGCGGTTACCTGGTGAAGATCATAGGAAGGAACTACGTTGGGGTGTCCGAGAGCAGATGCTTTGTCGACCAGAACCCCAATCCAAACCTCAGCATGTATATGTTCCAAACAATTACCTAGTACCAACTGAGAAGAAAAGATCTGCACTCCGTTGGGATGTTCGTTGTGACCTTGCAAATGGTGTCATGCCCAGCAAACTTCCCTTCCCTCTTTCACCTTCTTAAATCTTTTTCTCCCCCTCTTTCCAGGACTGTTGGGGATAACTTGATTCTTTTTATCTCTTCTTCTGAATAGAAAAAACTGACTTGACAAGCCCATGGAACGTTATAGAGTAAGAACTTCACTCACCCATCATTGGTCTTTCCTAGCTATGTATCACATTGGCATCAGATACCACTTTACTCACAAATTACCACTCAAATTGAGCAATCGTGAGAGAAATCATGGCAGAGAAAGAGAGACCAGACTGGTCTTTCTATTTTGTCCAATTAGTAAGCTCCATTTCTATTTTATCTTTGACCAAAATATGAGTTGCTGTGTTTTTAAAGTTGCTGGGCATTAAGCTATCAATTAAAGAATTTTGGAAATTTGTGAGTTTGAATCTTATTTTATTAACTACTACTCTCAGTAAGATGAACTCAAACCTGGGCTATGATTCTGCTTCCAATCACACTGCCCATTGTACTCTCACTACCTAAATAATAAGCCAAAAGGAACAAACAAAATCCTACCCTTCACACACAGTCCTAAAGAATGGAAGAGACGTAACAGCACAGTTATCCCTCGCTACTAAAGGAATATAGCAAATCCAGTAGCTGCATAAAATGCTTTTTTAATAGATGCTCCCAAACAGTACTATACGACACAGGATTCTAACCCAAGTTTTGTTTCAAAACTTTAATAACATATTGCCTTCCAGTTTTTACTTCTGGAGTATTATGTTTTTTATAATTTGCCACTGAGATTTTCTTAGGAATTATGTCTATCGCTTGTAGGCTATTCCTACTCTGCAGTAGAATTTCAAAATACTAACATCTGAAATCAGATGGATGCAAACAAATATAAGAATGAATCTGGCCCGTTTGGGTACAGATCTGAATACTCATTCTGCTCACCTTACAGTGGAATGTTATCTGTTCTTGATAGTTCTAATCCAAATGAGGAACATCTGAAGTCTGGAAGTTGACAGTTTTAGCACTGGAGGCCAGAAAAGTGACAGCAGAAATAGTTTGCTTGTTCACAGAAAACCTTAACATAAACATGAATGACCCTGACCATTACTATCTGCTAAAATATATTTTCTCTATAGTATTTAAAGCTATATAATTAATTCGCCCAGTACTGCTAGGCATTTATCAGGAAAAGAAGTAATCAATGACTCAAAGATACATGCAGGATATATTGTCTGCAAATAAGTAGAAACTGCAAACTGTCCACCAATAGTGAACAGTTTATTTAAAGAGACATTTGGGAAACAAGGAAAAATGCAAATTAAGTGAAATATCTTGTGAACTACACAGCCTGATCTCAGCCATACACTCCTGTACACACAGCGCAGGGGAAGATCAAAATCCAACTCTGGGTAGTGGGATTAAAGGTAATTTTTATTTATACCTCGGTTTTTTAAGTTAAAAATTACTTTTTTTTAACAAGCAAACCACTCCAATAATTTACCTTTATCTGGATCTCAAAGTCCATTATTACCAAAATAAAAAGTTTCCAAGTGATTACCTAGTTTAACCCCTTTATTAACTAAAGAACTAGGCCAGGGGGTGAGTCTGGTCATAAGGCAGATTTGAGGCAAAAAGAGTACTTCAGCCCAACATTTAGTACAGTGTTTTCTCCAGCACACCATAGCCTCAGTGTGAAGTGCAACAGTTCCCAAGCAAACATAACACCTCCGAGGGGACCGCCAAACGACCACAAAGACGGAATTCGTGTGTGCGCTAAACTTCGACTATAAACTAAAACAGCCACCGCCAGACGTTCAATACATTTTTTTGAAGTTAAAAAATAAAGATTAGGAATCAGCGGACTAGCAGAAATAGCATTCGTGGCCTGAAAAGCAATCCCCAAAATGATCTGAAAATCGCCGCCACTGCCTGCCTCCCCTCGCACGTACTACTTAGCGTGCCGACTTCCACTACCGTTTAGCTTTATGAGCAATCAATTCTAACAGGGTCGGGACAGACGTTACCGCCACAGTGCAAGGGCCCGCTAAGCTCCTGTTACAGAATCGAACTAAAGAAGCCCCGTACTGCTGGGAGTCTCTGCCGGGAGCTCCAGGAAGTACCGGCACGAAAGAAAAAGACGCGATCTTAAAGCGAGGTCTCACTTCCACACACCAGCGCTTTCTCGGAAAGAGGGCAAAAAGAAGACAGCCGTTCAGCCGTGTGTCCACTTGTCCGTTCCTCTGCAGAACCCAAAGCCACATAACCCAAAAGCCCAACCTTACCTTCCCGTCGCCGACGCAGCGCCTCGCGAGACAGGAAGCCGTCGCTCGGCACCGCCTCCGCGCGCCCGAGGCCTCACGGGAGGAGGCCGTGCCGTGGCGAGCGCACTTCCGGGAGCTCAGCGCGCAGGCGCGGCGCGGCGCGGCGCTCTCAGGGGCGTTTCCTGGTCCGCCCGCCGCGAATGCGGGGGTCTGTGGTACGAGGAGAATAAAAGGAGAAATTGTGGTGCTGTACTAAAGTAATAAAAGAGAAGTAATTTTTCAAATGTCTGCTATCCTTATCCGAAAAGTAACAGATTGAAGATCCTGGCCCGATTTTGTACCTAGATTAGAAGAAAGTTATCATTGAGAGACAAAAATATTTCCTGTTGGACTCCAAATGTGAACTCTAAAAAGGAATATGATAAACTCAAAACAAACGACTGAGGCGCCTTGAGAGTGGCCGAACGTCCTGGAGTGTTGCTTCAGCACCACGGAGAGATCATAACTGCCGTTTCGTTTGTGGATTTTTGTATTTTTACCCCCAATTCCAGAGATGCTGACCCAAATCTCAAAGTTCCAGTTAGGAAATTGGAAAAAAAAAAAAAATTGGTTCTTTCGTCCAAGTTTAGCAGTCATTGTGCAAATGCAAGTATGAGGTAGAGGTCGTACCGAGAGGAAAACCGTTTTCTCAGGATGGCTTTAACCAGGGGCCACATCTCAATAAAAATTAAAATAAGCAGGTATGTGGAGACATCGCAGGCGTCTAGGGCAGGAGCAGAAGTTAGAACTTGCACAACTCTGCTTCCTCGCCACAACCTTAGCATTTGAGTTCGCTCGTCAGATCACACTCGCCCGTTTTGTCTCTCCACTTCCCTATGCGACTCGCCAACCTCGCTTACATCTCGAATGCGGAGGCGGAAACTTCCGGGCAGACACGGACGCGAGAGCCAGCAGGGTGGGGGGTGCAGCCTCCCCTACCGGCGGACCGCCGGGGGGCAGGGGCCGGGCTCCGGCCTCGGTACGGAGATCGCTGCCGCCCACAGGCCCCGCTGTGGGCTGGCCTCGCAGAGCGCGGCAGCAGCGATCGCTGACGGCGATGGCGCCGCGTCCCCGGTTTTCAACGCCTGGCGCGAAGCCGGGCCGGCCGGACCGAAACCTCGCGGCCCAGCACAGCACCACCCTCCGCCGGCCCGCCCCGCGGCTCGCCTCGCCCCACCTGCCCATGGCCCACTGAGCGGCCCACTGAGCTCAGCGTGTGCGCGCCGCGTCGGGCGGTCCGGGCGGAGCCCGCCCACCGCGAGAGCCCATTGGCTACTGGGCGGGGCCGGCGCTGCCGCGCTGCGGTGGAAGCACGTGCTCGGGGCCGGCCGCGAGCGCAGCTATGGCGTCGTTACTTTGGGGAGGCGACGCAGGGGCGGCGAGGAGCGAGCGGCTGAGCAGCCACGTAACCGCCACCGAGCGGGGAGGGCAAAGGAGCGGGGCTTGAGCACCGCGTCCCGGAGGGAGCCCTGCCGGGAGGGCCGGGAGGGAGAGCCCAGCTAGCGTTTGGAGGGGGTGGCAGTGGGGTGGGAGATGTGGGAAGAGTTTGGAAGGAGAAGGGGATCCCCAGAGGGACAAGACGTTGGGTTTGAAAGGGCGAAATGAAGACACCTGGAAATCCAGAGTGGGAGAGCAGCTGGTAGTCCCAGCTATACTTGGTTTTCTGCTTTCCCAGACTGACCGTTAAGCCTTGCCTTGCTTGAATCCTCCATCTGCTGTTGCGTTTTCCTAGCCGCCATCCCTTGTTGGTGCTGTGACCCCCGAGTACTGCCCACATTTAAACTAGCTGCCTAATAAAGAGGAACTTCATGTACAGGGACTACAGAAAGTCTCCAATTTTGGGGTAATTCCTACAGGAGACCTATTCCTGAAAGAACTCCATTAATACGTAATACTACAAAGGAAACAGTACTCAGGTGGTCTTCCCTGAATGCCTTCCAGCTTCTGTGGTAGGGGAGCACTGGGCTGCTTGATGGCTTCCTAATATTGGTTGAAATTTGTGTCTTTCAATAGTTTTCAAACCCCATCCACCCCCGGAAGAACCTTTGGGGTATTAAGAGTACTACAGTCCCAAACGTAGGTGAGTGCTGTTAGGGTCAAGCAGATCGGCCTCAATTAAAAAGTATTGCTTTTATCATCTCCCTGCGAAGTGAAATACCTTGGGTTCCCTTAATTTAACCTTCCAGACCCTCAGCTACCTACCCAATCATTTTATCCGGTCCTCTGCAGATGACTCTTCCTGTCCGTACACACTGAAGAGTCAGGAAGGGAAAATGGAATAGTGTGCTTTATTTCTGCTCAGCATTTATGTTTATTGTTTCTCTTCCATCCTTTTAGATGGTTCTATTAATAACACCGAAAAAGAGGATGAAGAAGATGTAGGTAGGAGATAAATTCATTTGCATGTACCCAAGAGGGTACATTCTGTTTCAGTTTATCATCATTTTCACAGTGTGAGTGAATCATATCTTATTTGGAAAAGGACTGGCTTTGCTTCTATTTTCTTTATGAATAGCAAATATCAGAATAAATATTAATACTAAGGAGTGGGTATATTTCTTTAGAGGAAGCTGGAATATGCAGGGAATAGGTTAAGAATTTCCAGCTGTCAGGGAGGAATTAGGTCTCACGGAGATGGGCTTAGGCTGTTTGAAGTTAGAGGTTTTGGTAGCAACCCAGCATAAGAAACTGGATCCTCATGAAGAAGGAATTCTCAGTGCTATGTTGTTATTTCTAGAACCTTCTTTTAGAAGAAAGGTGAGCACAGGTGCAGTTGCTTGATATGCAACCACCGAATGGGTGAGCAACTTATTTGATGTCATTCAGGAAGCTTGATGTTCCCTTTTTTATTTTTGCTTTTCTAGTGGATTTGGCAGCTAATTCACTTTTAAACAAGTTAATCCGTCAGTCCTTGGTAGAATCCAGTCACCGAGTGGAAGTTTTACAGAAGGATCCCAGCTCCCCACTTTACTCAGTGAAAACATTTGAAGAGCTGCGGCTGTGAGTATTTTCAATGTTTTAGTATGTATGGGACATGGCACAGAACACACTCATCTGCTAGTAATAAAAACCGTCTCCTTTGTTTTCTAATATTCAGTATTAAAATAAGGTGTGTATGCCAGCAATTTCTGGATAAAAATTTAAAAAAGAAAATGAGGTGTGTACATTTTTCACGCAATCAAAATATAGCTCAAAGAACAGCGCCCCAATACCCAACTTGCTCAGAAAACTGAGAACATTTTTGATAGTAAAATATATTAATCTTGCAGCGGTAAGGGGGATAGTTAAACCAGGCACAGCCAGATTGCCACTGTCCACACCAGAACCCAGATACAGGAGCACTGATGACCCAAACATCCTCCCCCAACCCCTTTAGATAAGTTACAAGCATTTACTTTCCTAATTATATTTTGTTTCAAATGGTATTAAAGTGAATAACTTTCCCTGAAGGATTTGTATTCTCTATTTATCAATTGCCATTAAGGAAATGAATTAGAAAGAAAAGGTACTTATACAGACTTATAAAAAGGGTAAAAATCCAAAATCCTGATGCTCAGACATTTGGGGTTTTTTTTATTGTTGTTATTTTAGTCTTCTCTTCCTATGTCACAGATATTTTCTAAATGATAGAAGCCTACCTATGATTAAAAACGGTCTGCTAGTCATCTACCAGTTCATCTCCCAACTAAGCATATCCAGATGTGCATGTCATTAAAGGTGGAAGTGTTCAGCCCACTTGATTTATCCCTATTCTAACGTTTTTCTTAAGACTTCCCAGGAAAGATGGATTTAAAAATACTGCCCCAGAAGGACAAGATAATCATGTACCTTCTGCTCCTAGGGAGAACTGATAAAAGAATCACCTAAATAAAATTTTGTCTTCTCTGAAAATTACTGTTAAAAACATCAGTGTCATTCATGAAAAAGAACTAAACAATAAGTATCACTTTGTTTTTTGCTTTTGTGGAAAATATAACTCTCCTGGCAAACTGATGTACTCCTTTTTTCAGATGAGTTTTTCCTTTTTTTTTTTTTTTTTTCCACTTTGTTCAACAGAAAGTTCAACTTTAGGTCCTTACCACTGTCCTTAGCCTAAGCTTATATCATAGCTTATTGTGTATGTTTGAGAGTTCAGGTGCAAATGATATATTTTTCTTTTTTTAAATTTTTTTATTAATTATGGGTATATAATAGTATATATTTGTAGGGTATGTCTGATGTTTCAATACAGGCATACAATGCGTAATAATCAAACCTGGGTAACTGAGGTATCTATCACCCCAAGCATTTATCATTTCTTTGTGTTTGGAACATTCCAATTCTACTTTTTTAGTTATTTTAAAGTATACCATAACTTATTGTTGACTACAGTCACTTTGTTGTGCTATCAAATATTGTTCATTCTATCTATCTACATTTTTGTACCCATTAACCATTCCCACTTTATCCCCCATTTCCATCTACCCTTCCCAGCCTCTGGTAACCATCATTCTACTGTTTGTCTCCATGAAATCAATTGTTTTACTATTTAGCTCCCACGTGACTGAGAACATGTGAGATTTGTCTTTCTGTGCTTGGCTTATTTCACTTAAAAAAATGTTCTCCAGTTCCATCCATGTTGTTGTAAATGGCAGGATTTCATTCTTTCTATGGCTATATACTATTCCATCATGTATATGCACCACAATTTCTTTATCCATTCATCCACTGATGGGCACTTAGATCTATTCCAAATCTTGGCTGTTGTGAATAGTGCTGCAAGAAACATGGGAGTGCAGATATCTTTTCAATATACTGATTTCCTTTCTTTTGAATATATACCCAGCAGTGGTATTGCTGGGTTATATGGTAGTTCTATTTTTAGTTTTTTGAGGAACCTCCATACTGTTCTCCATAGTGGTTACACTAATTTATGTTCCCACCAACAATGTACGAGGGTTCCCCTTCTCCATATTCTCACCAGCATTTGTCATTGCCTGTCTTTTTGATAAAAGCCCTTTTAACTGGGGTGAGATGATATCTCCTTGTAGTTTTGATTTGCATTTCTCTGATGACTAATGATGAGCATTTGTATGTTGGCCATTTGTATGTCTTCTTTTGATAAATGTCTATTCAGATCTTTTGCTCATTTTTTAATTGGATTATTGGATGTTTTCCTATTGAGTTGTTGGAGCTCCTTATATATTCTAGTTATTAATCCCTTGTCAGATGGATAGTTTGCAAATATTTTCTCCCATTCTATGGGTTGTCTCTTCACTTTGTTGATTGTTTCCTTTGCCACGCAGAAGCTTTTTACCTTCATGTGATCCATTTGTCCAATTTTACTTTGGTTGCCTGTGCTTTGGGGATATTATTTAAGAAGTCCTTGCCCAGACTAATGTCCTGAAGCATTTCCCCAATGTTTTCTTTTAGTAGTTTCATAGTTTCAGGTCTTAGTTTTAAATATTTAATCATTTTGATTTGATTTTTGTATATGGCAAGAGATAAGGGCCTCGTTTCATTCTTTGCATATGCATATCCAGTTTTCCGAGTACCATTTATTAAAGAGACTGTCTTTTCCCCAGCATATGTTCTTGGTGACTTTGTCGAAAATAAGTTCACTATAGATGTGTGAACTTATTTCTGGGTTCTCTATTCTGTTTTATTGGTCTATGTGTCTGTTTTTATGTCAGTACCATGCTGTTTTGGTTACTACAGCTCTGTAGTATAATTTGAAGTCAGGTAACATAATTCCTTCAGTTTTGTTCTTTTTGATCAGGATGGCTTTGGCTATTTTGGGTCTTTTGTGGTACCATATAAATTTTAGGATTATTTGTTCTGTTTCTATGAAGAATGTCATTGGTATTTTGATGGGGATTGCATTGAATCTGTACATTGCTTTGAGTAGTATGGACATTTTAACAATATTGATTCTTCTAATCGATGAGCATGGAATATCTTTCCATTTTTTGTGTCCTCTTCAATTTCTTTCATCAATGTTTTATAGTTTTCATTGTAGAAATCTTTCACTTCCTTGGTTAAGTTTATTCCTAGGTATTTTATTTTGTTTGTAGCTATTATAAGTG
Source organism: Indri indri (assembly GCA_004363605.1). Classification (NCBI taxonomy): domain Eukaryota; kingdom Metazoa; phylum Chordata; class Mammalia; order Primates; family Indriidae; genus Indri; species Indri indri. The sequence goes on from RJWJ010002141.1 coordinate 99,525, forward strand.
GGATTGCTTTCTTGGTTTCCTTTTCAGATTGTTTGCTGTTGACATATAGAAATGCTGCTGATTTTTGTATGTTTATTTTGTGTCCTGCAACTTTACTGAATTTGTTTATCAGTTCTAGGTTTTTTTGTGGTGTCTTTAGGTTTCTATAGGTAAAAAATCATATCATCTGCAAACAAGGATAATTTGATTTCTTCCTTTCCAGTTTGGTTGCCCTTTATTTTTCTCTTGTCTGATTATTCTAGCTAAAACTTTTAGTACTATGTTGAATAACAGTGGTGAAATTGGACATCCTTGTATTGTTCCAGATCTTATAGGAAAGGCTTTCAGTTTGTCCCCATTCAGTATGATACTAACTGTGGGTTGAGGGGATCATATATGGCTTTTATCATGTTGAGATATGTTCCTTCTATATCCTATTTTTTAAGAGTTTTTGTCCTGAAGAAATGTTGAATTTTATCAAATGCTTTTTCAGCATCAATTGAAATGACCATGTGGTTTTTGTCCTTTGTTCTGTTGATATGTTGTATCATATTGATGGATTTATGTGTGTTGAACCATCCTTGATTCCCTGGGATGAATCCCACTTGATCATGATAAATAATCTTTTTAGTGTGTTGTTGAGTTTGGTTTGCTAGTATTTTGTTGAGGATTTTTGCATCTATGTTCATGAAAGATATTGCCCTATAGTTTTTTGTTGTTGTGTCTGATATATTTTTCAATATTACTTTTAAAGCTCAGTTGCAAAATGGCTTAATTTAGAAATGCACCTTTCAAGTATGTATTTCTGAGGCTACTGACCAACCATAGGCTTTGCTTGATTTGTTTTGTTTTATCGACAGAAAGGAAGAGTTACTAAAAGGAATCTATGCAATGGGATTTAATAGGCCATCCAAAATCCAAGAGATGGCTCTCCCTATGATGCTGGCACATCCGTGAGTTTCCAGGGTAGTGGTATTCTAACTTGGTTATTTTTAGTCTCTTATTTTCAATTTATGTCCAGGCTCTTGTATTCATTTTATGCCCAGTGGTTTCCTTTTTTCTGTAGACCCCAGAACCTCATAGCACAGAGCCAGTCTGGAACAGGAAAAACAGCTGCCTTTGTCTTGGCAATGTTAAGCAGAGTTAATGTCTTGGAATTGTTCCCACAGGTAAGGAAACCTGAAGGAGAAGTGGGAATGCTTAAAATGCCAATGCTGTTATAGTAATAGGTGATATTGCTACAATGATATGATTGCTATAGTGATACGACAATATTTAGAATAGACATTGTTTCATGAAATCATAGAGCATTGGGCAGCAGTATAGGACAGTTATAGCCCAGGCTTTATAGTCTGACTGGTTTCAATGCCAACCTATCCACTTACTAGCTGAATGTCTTAAGCAAGTTAGTAAATCTCTTTGAGTCTGTTAATTTTTGTCTGTAAAGTAAAGATAATATCTGTAAAGGCATGGGATGTAGTAGATCTGTTCACCCTCGAGTCCTAACATTTAGCACAGAGCCTGGCTTGTAGAAACCACTCATTAAACATTGAACAAACACAATGAATGAATGAATGCCTCAAAGGGTCATCATGTGGATTTAATGAAACAATGTACATTTTTAGCACTATGCTTTTCATAAAATAAGCACGCATTAATGATAGCCATATAACTGTAGGACCAGAAGATCATCCAGTCCGCCTCACTGATTTAGCAGAGGAAGGAAGCTGACACTTGGAGAGGGAAGTATCCTTCCTGAGGTCGCACACTCAGAGGGGCTGAACAAGGACTGGCCCTGGCAGCCAGCTCACCATTCTCCTACTGTAGTTTCCACTCATGAAAAGTATGGTCATCTTTCCTGACTCACTGGAAAGGCTGAGGATCCATCTGCACTAAATGATGTGGGGAGCACAAGGGCCCCTCAGCAAGGTTGTACGCTTACCAGCCAGATAAGCCACAGATGTTGGTGATTAAAGCCAGGCATAGGAAATCTTGTGCATTTTAGACAAGTTCAGTGCAATTTGTATTTGGGGTTTGATATTTTCAATAACAATTCTTCAGGATAAGCTGTGCTTGACCACATGTTGAGAAATGTATGTGGAAACTATTTTTAGCACATTGGCTATGTTTCCTTCTCTATCACAGACCCCTAATTGAAGCATATTAATATATTAGATCTCACCAGTTTCTTCCATCAACATTTTTATTCATCAACAACCACCATTTGTAGGGAGCATGGACTCACAAATGAGAGAGTTTGGGGGGACTATTATCCTGGCAGTATCTATATATCTATATATCTATAAAATATAGGTAATGTAGATGAATTGGATAAAGCAGGGAGTGTTCTAGAAATAAGCAGACTTTTAATAGCAGGCGGAGGTGACAGGGATCATGCTAGAGTTGTAATTTGTCTTGCATTCTCTCTCACTGTTAATAATCCTCAGCCTCCCTGCATCCTACTCTTCCCCCACCAAAATAGAGGGTTACCAGTAGGTTGTGTTTCTAAATAACCCTTGAGGGAGGAATATATAAAAGATAGCTATTTCTGCATCCCTCAGCCCCTCCCCCTGATACTCAGCATTCACCTGAAATCTATCAACTGTTAAATTGTGTTCAGTTTAAAATATTTTATTGAACCAAAACCTCCCATTTCGCTTCTGTGCCTCTCCCTGTACAAATTTTTATTGTAGTTAAAATGTGAAAGATGGTTCGTATGAACCTTTCTTCTCCCCTCTAATTCTCTTTCTGACAGTGCCTCTGCCTGGCTCCTACTTATGAATTGGCTCTGCAAACTGGCCGTGTGGTTGAGCGGATGGGAAAATTCTGTGTGGACGTTCAAGTGATGTATGCCATTCGAGGGAATCGAAGTACGTACCAGTAAGCCAGTCACTGATTTTTTTAAATCCTGGTTTCACCACTAACAAGCGTGTTATATAACTTCTCTGCTTTCTCATCTCTAAAATGGGGGAAATAATAGCACCTGTATCAAAGGGTTTTTATGAGGATTGAATGAGATGATATAGATAAACCATTGTGCACACCTGGCACATAATGAGGGCCCAGTAAACATTAGCTACATTATTTCCACATCCTGCAAGATGATGCCTTTGTATATCCTTTACTTTAAGATGTGGTTTTTTGCAGAACAGCTTTTATTTTTGTTATTTTTTTCATTAAAGTACTACATGCTCATAGTGAAAAGAAACTTTAAAAGACAGATGATTGGAAGGTAAAAGTGAAAGTTGTTCTTCCTTGCCTTCCCAAGATCACTACAGTATTGTTGCATGCAAGCCTTTGTTTTGTGCTTCCTTTTTTTTTTTTTTTAGCTCATACAAGCACAAGAAATGTACACACATGTATTTGTTTTCATTGAGCATTCACAAAAATGGGGCCACTTTTTTCACATTGTTCATTCTTTGTACTAGCTGCACAATATTCCATAATTTATTTAATGTAGCCTATTGATGGATATTTTGGTTATTTTCTATTTGAGGAAGGTTTGTAGTGTTTCACGGCTGTGCCAGTATTTCTGTAGGATAGTTGGCATTGCTGCAGTGTGGCTTTTTAAATGACTGTAAGGCAGAATCAAATATGCAGGACTATTATTAGCATAAACCTGGAAACTCGAAAATTTATCCTAAAAATCTTGCAAAATCAAAAACCACAATGACCCTCAGGGTTTGCACTTGGAAAATCATTACAACTATACTTTTGCTTACAAGTTTTATAAGTTGTAAGTTTTATAGTTGCTTTGCCCTGAATTGTGGTCTGTTGGAGGCTTTTGCATCTGAAGGAGCACTTAAAACCCCTTTCTCCCTAGTTCCTAGAGTCACTGACATCGCCAAACAGATCATAATTGGCACTCCTGGAACTGTCCTAGATTGGTGTTTCAAACGAAAATTGATCGATCTGACTAAGATTCGTGTGTTTGTCCTGGATGAAGCAGATGTGATGATTGACACCCAGGGATTCTCAGATCAGAGCATTCGTATTCAAAGGTAATCGTCAGATTCATCCTTTCTTCCTCTGTCTTCTGTACAGACGAGGAATTCCATTTGTCTGCTGCTCTTAATTATCTTTATTGCTTGATTCCTCACCACCTTCACCTCTGAAACAAATTTGGGTTTTCATTATTCTCATCAGCTCAAGGGGCCTTCAGACTGTTAACAATTTTCCAACTTGAATCTTCGGCTTGTAACCTTGCCCAGCTGCTTTGCTTTTGCAACATAGGCCTACAGACAGGATCTATATGGTGGGTCTGCACCAAGTTTGCCAATAATGTTTTATATTTTGAGCAAAATTCTAAAGAGGAACCGTTAAAATCTGATAAGTTTACTGTTAAGAATACAATGGATAATTGGAATAGAGTAGCAAACACAGAACCCTGGGATCAGGAGAGTGGTGACCTCGTCCTGACTAAATCATATAGTTTTCCTAGGCCTCTCTACTAGGATCACTGCAGGGGCTTCAAACTACAGATTACCAGGCCCAATCTCAGACTTACTGAATCAGAATTTCTGGGAATGGGGTTTAGGAATCTGTATCACTTATTTTTAAAGTATTATACACTCAATGGTAAATTCAAATAGTGTTGAAAGACTTGTAGTGAAAAACAGTCACCCCTGCTCCAACCCCAAGAGGATACCTCTCTTTTCTGATATTAACCTTCAAACTTTCAAATAAAAATATTCTCATACTGCTGTTTCATTGTCTACTGACTTCCCATTATAGAAAGTGGGAATTGAGTTCTTTTGAACCACTACCATGCTCCCTTTTCTGTCCCCTCTTATCACCTCTCTAATTATATCATGAGTTTGGTTACATTAACAGTCAGCATTGATATCATAGGACAGCGTAAGTATAGTTCACTGCTGAGCCAAGCAGTGTATTATTGTGATTACAGTCATCCCTAAGTTTCTGTGGAGGTTCCAGGACCTCTGTGGATGTCAAAATTAACATATGCACAAGTCTCTTATATAACATGGAGCACTATTTGCATATATCCTATGTACATCCTCCTATATACTTTAAATCATCTCTAGATTACTTGTAATACCTAATACAATATAAATGATATGTAGATAGTATTTACTGTATTGTTTAGGCAATAATGACAAGAAAACGGTACATGTTCAGTACAGATGCAATTTTTTTCCAAATATTTTCAATCTGCAATTGGTTTAATCCACAGATGTGGAATCCACAGAAACAGAACCACACATATGAGGGGCAGACTGTATGTTTTTATTGTACAACTTTTTCCCCTGGAATTAACAGTTGCCTTTTTTTTTTTCATTTAGTTAGTATCACTGTGCAGGAGTCTTTAATTTTTTCCTAGCTTTTCCATCACATGTGTAATATGTCACTGATACCTCCAAATAGTCAAATTTTTAAAAATCCATTGATTTTTTTTTTTCCTGTCAATATCCCAAGCTTCCTCTCTCCAGCTTCAATCTGGACTAGTTGCCATCTAGACCTGCTGTGCAGCTGCCATGGTGGGCCTTCCCTTTGCTCATACACAGTTTTCCTTTTTTATCATTATTATTATTATTTCAGGATATTATGGGGGTACAAACATTTCGGTTACATGTTATGACTTTGCCACACCCCAGCCATGATTTGAGGCATGCCCTTTCCCCCTACAACGCTCACCACGTCCATTAGTTGTGAGTTTACCCACCCCCAACCCCCAAAGATACTACTACTGTGTGAGCTCCTCAGTGTTGATCAGTTAGTGCCAATTTGATGGCGAGTACACATGGTGCTTATTCTAGCACCTTTTATATTTTCCTGGACAGAGCTTGAGCCCATCCTCTGAAGTGAGGTATCACAAGAACGGAAGCATATACAGTTTTAAATCTTTTATTTCCTGGGTCCTTTTTCTTGGGTGGCTTCCTCAATATGCTGGAGCATATTTTCTAATATCTTCTTTAAAAACAATATATAGAAGATTCATTTTTCAGCCTCTACATGTTGGAAAATGTTTTTATTGTACCCGTAACTTCAATCTTTTGATTTATAGTTTGCCTGGATAGGGATCCTATGTTGAAAATCATTCTCCCTCTAAATTTAGAGAAATGTTGAGAACGGAAGAGTTTTTAAAAATAACTTTAATAAATGCAAGAGATTAAAGATAAGAGAACCAGGAGGAGGCATTAAGAGGTACATGAGAGCTCTCTGTACTTTCTGTGCAATTTTTCTGTAATGCTAAAACTGCTCAAAAATAAAATATATTTTAAAAAATAACTTTAATATTTAATCCATATCCTCGGCTTCCAGTGTTGTTGCTGAAACGCTTAATGTTATCTGATCTCCCAGTTTTTGTATGTGGCCCCCCTTTTTTTTTTCCCTCTGGAAGCTTTCGGGGGTCTTCTTTCTTTATAGTATTCTAAAACTTTTTAGTGACATGCTTTGGTCCAGGTCTTTTTTCATTCGTTGTACTGGATACATAGGATACCCTTTTATTCACAGAACCTGTGTCTACCAGTAGTTCTGGGAAAATTTCTGAAGTTTCTCTTTTCCTAGAGTGACCAGCTTTTTTAGAGAGCCAATCTGGGATGCAGTCATAGCAGGCAAAAAAAATAATGATATGAAATAGAAATAATCATACGTGTGTGTTATTACTTTAAGATAAAAATATGAAAACATGTTTATTTGAATTATATTTTCTGTACTTTTCTGTGACATAAATGTTACTATTTAAACAAAATAGCATTGGAACTGGTTAGCAGTGGCAATTATTAGCAATAATAGTGGAACTAATTAAAAATGCATGAGAAAATACAACAATATTTTGTAACGTTCAGTCTCTGATATAGCAGCTTATTTTAACTCTTGTTTAACTCATTGTTGGATGTTTATATTTTGTAGGTAATGCTATTGCATTATCTTAAGATACATAAATATAAGTCTTTTTACAAGGAGAACATAAATACAATAGTACTAATTAAATGGATATTACCTGTATTTAATGGAAAGACATGTTTCTTTCTGTCTCATGGTACAGTAGGATGTTTTTACTTGTTCTCTTTCCTTTTTCAATAATACTTGTCTGAACTGACTGTAGCCTTCTTTTATCTGGTGGCAAAGCTGCATATAGTCAAATGTAAAGTTCATTCTGACTTACAGCTCTGCTCTTATCAAGCCCATACTGACTGGTCTCAGTCCAAGGTGATGAGGTCAAGCTAAATACCCTCTTCACAAAAGTGTTTAATACTTAGGATTTGACTTTCTAGCAACAGTAGGTTTTTATTTATTTTCTATTTGTTTATTTTTTGCAATTTAAACCTATGGTTGTTTTTTCAGTTTTGTTGAGGTATAATTGACGAAATCCATGTATATTCAAGGTGTACAATATGATGTTTTGATATTTGTATACATTGTGAAATAATTATCATAATCAGGCTAGTTAACATATTTATTACATCACATAGTTACCTTTTGTAATGTGTGTGATAAGAATATTTAAGATCTTTTAGACTTGTAAAAATTAGTTGCTGTCTCTCTAGAAATGTCCATCCACTGTAGCCACAGGCTTGTTTTGGTAGACCAGCTGTCTGTCATTCACATCTCTTGCAAATTTATCATGTAGACTATGTCTAAACCATCTAGCATTTTTTAACTCTCTGAAGTACATTAGATGTCATAAGTTAAACCTCTCTCTTGCAAGGAAAATGGTTATAAAGCACAGAGGTGAATTAAACTTGTGAAATTAAAGATGGATTCCAAGTAAGTCACAGATTCAGTAAACAAATGAGAAAGTCCTATTCAACTTGGCTTCCCTTTTTTGATGACGGTTTTTGAGCTCTGCAGCAATCTTATTTCTTTTTTTTTTTAAGAGAAAAAAAAAGTCATTTTCTTGCTACAAGAGTTTTTGCCACACCCTGTACGTAGCCCCAGACAGCTTGGATGTAGTGTGTCCAGTCTTTCTTTTTTTCTCGACTCTTTATGGCCTCTTCAGAGGTCATCAGTCAGTTTTGGAGAAACGGCATGTCATTTATGCTATTTATAGTCATTTCTCCATCCTGATTACAATGTATTTCCAATTTGGAGAAGGGCATTCTTTTTTGTCCCACATTTCGAAAATATGATTTTATGGCAGGCCTACATTTTAAATCTTTTCAATGGCCAGCAACAACGATGGCCACACTATAGGCACATGTCTAAGGAAGCCATCTCCTTCCATTTCTATAATATATAGCTAAAAATCTTTTTGAGTGCTTCTGTAAGTTTTAAGGAAACTGAAAAATAAACAAAAACTCTGATAATGAAAGGCCAAATATCTCTGGCATCTATAAATTCATTGTATAGACTGTGTCTAAAACATCTAGCATTTTTAAACTTCTAGCATTTTTTTTTTTTTTTTTTTTTTTTTTTTGAGACGGAGTCTCACTCTCTTGCCTGGGGCGAGTGCCATGGCGTCAGCCTAGCTCACAGCAACCTCAAACTCCTGGGCTCGAGCAATCCTACTGTCTCAGCCTCCCAAGTAGCTGGGACTACAAGCATGCGCCACCATGCCCGGCTAATTTTTTCTATATATATTTTTAGCTGTCCAATTAATTTCTTTCTATTTTTCGTAGAGACGGGGTCTCGCTCTTGCTCAGGCTGGTCTCGA